>JARACY010003312.1:0-34277 GCA_029255725.1 Scrobipalpa atriplicella
AAGCAGGGTTAAGTAAGTTTATTACAGCCTTCGTTTGCTGCCGATCGATACATGAAGCCGAACATGGCGTATGATGGCGATGTATTAAATATTGCCTGCGTGCACAGCCGGCAATGCAACGCAAAACCATTTTCCATAATTTGATGTCGTATGTTTCTGGAGTATAAATAAAGGCAATGTATTCTCTTCAGTCGAAACATCAACAGCATGAACCTGCTAACGTTCGCGATGAGCGAACTTCGCTTTTCCCTGCCGTAGTGGCCGTGTTTCGTATTGGAAACGAAACAAGCAAGTAAACAGGGCTATTCAGAACAAAATAGAAGAGATCGAGGCATATGAAGTAAAAAGCAGGTAGGAGTTGAGCTAATGAAGGCTGGTAACCTGTAACCTGCCTATGTATTGTAATAACCACTATCAAAGTGACCTACCCTCCAAAGTGTGCGGTAACCATTGACAATTCCCCTCATCTTCCCCTAACCGTGCGCCCGTGAACGCACTCCTGAATTCAGTCCTCGATTGAAGGTCTTTTTTTTTCGTTTAAATGCACATGTTTGTTTGACATTATTGAATTCCGTTTGGTATATGTGCGTTACCGGGGCCACGATTTGGCTAACTATTCCATACATGTAACTTATCTACGCCCTTTTACTTATTATATAGTTGACCCTGAGTACTTTTTACTGCGGGATAATATCTGATTCACGCGGGAAAACCCATTTCGCTGTGTGTCGCAAAAACCTAGTATATGAAGAGATACTACCTGTGGGTGCCTCCACCGCGAACACGAGGGATACGCGCTACGGCACGTCCGGTACCCCACGACTCCGCACTGGTCTGGTGGCCTGGTACAAACAAATACAATACAATGGTGCTAATTCAGGACGCACTATTACTAATTCTAATTCTTAGTAGCGCTGTCACTTTCTTAAATTTGACATAAGAACAGGATAGCAAACAAACACGTGACTTTGACATTCTTAATTTGACGTACGGCGCTTTAAATAAGGAATGACCATAGAGCGTGCTCACTAATTTTACTTAATTTAGCAGTCTAATGTCAGATAAGAAATGTCAAACGCACGTATTTGTTTACTGATTAGAATTTGTAACTGGACGGCGTGAATTGAGGCCAATAACTGTAGTAACATACGACCGACGCCGTTTAAACACCTTATTTTACATGAAACATTAAAAGGGCTTAACCTATGGAGTGAGCATAGGTTAAGCCCTTTTTTGTTTAGATATTGACTGATGCAATCATCATGATGCAATGCAATATTGTGAAAACCAACAAAAAGAGGTAATGGTCGATGAGTGCAGCATTTGCCCCCACATGCTTACTCCATAATCATCATCTGACATAAAGTAACAGTCAGAAGTCATACCTACACCTACATATAAACAAAAAAATTGATGAGGTTAGAAGGGTTAATTGTTAGCTCCCAACAACTTCATAGGTTATTTATTATCCAGCTTGATAAAAATAGTAAGTTTGTAGTGATAACATGTCCCCATCCAACCTAGAAAAGGTAGAACGGAACGCCTGTCACCACGTCGTCACTGTAGCACTATTCCGCAGTAACACCGGGTCACACAGAGCAAGCCCAGTGTGGACATTAGTGCAAAAAATATATAATACTAATGCATCTAAAAAAACATAAAAACTAAAGACTAATTTTGTAATAAATTTTGATTTTTGTGTTTTTTTAAATCTTTTTAAGATGTTCTAAATTGGCCCTGCAACAATAATATGACCAATATTTATTTTAGAAAAAAAACAGTGTCAAAAACAATTTTTTAATTCACTTAGGTCTGATATTGAACTCTGACAAAACTTTATGCTTAGTTTTTATTCATTGTAGTGTCTCTTTAAAAGGTTTAAAATAAAAACATACCAACACACAAGCCTTAGTTAAATAAAGTAATGAAGAATACATACCAGCCTCCTTGCTGACGCAGTAAGGCTGACGGGCATTCTTGCCCATAGACACATGGACCTCATTGACGAGGTCAGGCCGGATCGGGGCCTTGAAGACGAAAGGCAGAGGCAGGGAGGCCCCGGCAACTTGCTCACTCTTCTCAGAGTACACCGACACGAGCGGTCGGGCTATTGACAGACTCTGCGTAAAAAAACAATCATTTGTTATTGTAAATAAAATACTGGGTGTAAGGGGCAGGGTACCATACCACAAACCAGGGTTCGAAAGTATCAATTGATAATAACAAAAAAAAGTCATGTGTAAAGTACATTGTATTCAAACATACATTTCCGAACTTGCATACTATAGTAACGCGCGAACTGTCTTTACATGCCGTGGGGATTTCCCTAATAAGAAAAAAATTTTCACTAACACTAATTTTTGCAATCTACCTTTAATTAATGTTCATTTGTGTTGGATATTAAATAAAAATCATAAAATTTATTTGTTTCTGTTTTTTGTTAGAATTACTCAAATTATAATGCATAGTCATGGAAACAATAAAAAAAAAAAATTCTTACACTGGTGATAATATTCCGATAATTATCGGATAATTATCTAGAAGCATAATTATCTTGATAATTTCGAACCCTGCCACAAACTGATAGAGGTTGCTCAGTCAATGAAACTGAACAACTTTCACAAGGATATTCTTTCAGGAAATGAAAAAAAATTTGGATTTCCTTTCCCATACAAATTGTCTTTATTGTTTGATCAAATTAAAACTAAAACAATAATTATTTGCTGAAAAAAAAACCCTTCTGAAACTTGTTCAGCTTCATCACAGAGCAACCACTATTAGTTTGTGATATGTTGTCTCTTACACCCAAAGTTCCTAACAGCATTTTAATGTTGTGCAATAATCTGAATGAGATAATACAAATGTATTCCACATGTCGACACATAAGAGCAGGGCACAGAGATGAGTACATAATGTTATTTTGCTAGTAACAGCTGTTAGACCTGCATACCCGCATTCTGGGCAGATAATAGGCATAGAAGCAAAGCCAAAGGTATACGACAACCTTTGCGGTTGTGGTGGTAATGGTGCATCTACGTAAATATCAAAAGCTGCTGCATAAGTTGGCGGAGGAGTCCTCGTTACAAAAGAAGGCGACGGAATAAACGTGCCCATGAGTCTTGGTCTTCTTCTAGCCATCGATTGCCTAAGTACAAAAGAGTACGACGGCGGAGCGCTCGTCAACGAATCTGGTGGAGTCAACGTTGGCGATTTTAGAGCGTCAGCGTTTTCTGTTTCAATTCGTTCTGACTTCAAACTCTTGTTCAGCATTGCCAAACTAACCGAACTCTGGTTCAGTATTGCTAGAGCCTGTAGGAATAACGTCTGTGGCTGATTCGATTGAGGAGCTATCAACGACATTGGCGAGAGTAAAGAATGGAGGCTTGGAAAATTCCGTGACGGCTGTATCGTGATTGGACTTCTGTTTGTAGGACTATTTATAACTATTACTGGTACTCTCGTATCATATGCTCTCGCCATAGCCCTGGTTTCTTGAACTCTTTTTCCTGTTACTAGACATTTCTTTGATACTTTCGAGACCAACGATATTGGGAAGGGTGCATTGCTGCAGCTGGCTACATTCAAATCTACCGATTGTATAGCGACTTCTTTTAGTATTTCTGATTGAGAATCACTATCCTTGATCGACTCAGTTTCTAGTTCGTTGGGTTCCAGCTGTGTTTCTTGATTTTGGTGAACAATTGAGCTGCTTTCCTGGTTACTTTGCGGATTTGTATTATTGTTTTCTATCGTTGTGTTTTCAGTAGTTTCTTCCATGTTTTCACTGGTTTTTAATTTGTGGTTAAAATATTCTTTTTACCACAAATTAAATTTCGTTAAAATTAAAATTAAAATCCCTTAATCAGGAATATTCTATTTGTATTATAATAAATTTTAAAATTACTGTAGGAATTAATAAGGACATTTTGACAATATTGAAGAGAGTAAATCCTTTTTGTTAGGTATGCTGTGAAATGAAACAAGGAGGAAAAAGTGTCATGTAAAGAGTCTTAGGCCATTATCACACTGGACCGCGCACCGCGGCGTAGCGCGGAGCGGCAGAGCGTGTGGCAATATTGCCTTTGCCAGCAATATTCAAAATGGCAATATTGCCGGTAAATTTCTATTTTGCCGGCAATATTGCCAAAGTTGCCAATAGACATATTTTTAAATAAAATGTATTTTTAAAGGAATCTGTCGTGTGTAATGTTTCTAATGGGATTACAATCCCAAAGTAATCGAGATTACTATGTATTTATTCATAAATTTTAAGCAAAGTTGCTCAAAATTTCTGATCGGGGCAATATTTAATATTGCGGGCAATATTCCCTGGGCAATATTGCCGGCAACGGCACATCACTATAAGTACATATCGGTTTGTATGAAAATCACGCGGGGTATGGCACACTGCCAATGTAAACACCGCCTTTGTGTATGATCTTCAGTTTTGGCTGTATAAAATTTGATTCATCTGTTTTTGGAAAAGAAATAAAAAAGGAAATAAAATACTTGTCTATGATTAAAAAATGTTACTACATGAGAAAAAGTTTTTTATTTTATGATTTCCCTTTTTCCATCCATTTTCAGAAAAAACTTTTTACATTTAGTCTAAATCTAAATGTTCACAAAGTTACTCTAGTGCCATAACAAAAAATGAATGTCGAAATGAATACAGATTATTATGAGCTTTGTGAGAGATAATAATTACATTTTTTTGGAAATAGTTTCTGTTCTACACTCGACACTGGCAGAAGAGTCCCCAAATCTGGGTTGACGATTGCCAAACACGAAAAAAACGATAAATAAGAGTATTTGCTTTGCTCGTTTTTAAATAGAATATATCGCGTGTTTACATTTTTCAACTATGGCAACTGCCGTTAACAAATTGTCAGATTTTTCCACTTCTATTTCCGGTCTTTTTACTCCTCCGTGGCATGGCGGATGGTCTTTACCGCCGCTATTAGTGTGTTTAGGAGGAATATAATCGCTAGATTAGCGAAATGGTAAGTTCACAGTGAATAAATGTGCTAGATATGGTTTAGAATAGGTGAAATGGTGTTACAAACCTCAGTGAAAGTGCAATTTCGACATGAAGATCATGCAGTGGATTATCCACGTGTTTGGCTATATTTCTCTCAAATAATGCCAATAAAATCTTGTAAAGTGATTTTCTTCAGTGTTGTAAATACAACAGGGTGCATTTTCTTTATTTTTGACCGCAATACTCAAGTTGCAAGTTCTTGTACCAGGTATTTTGTTAGGTTAGCGTGTGCGTATTTCAAGTTATCACGCCTTTCAAACGGTGTTTATTTAAGCTTTTTAGTTTAGAAATTGTGTTTTCAGTGTAAATTTCTAACGAATAACATCACAATAGTCCAAAATTTACTTTCACAGTTGAGAAAAGAAATGTGAATGTTAACGAACATTTTGAGGTTAGGTTTGGGGTGCGCAGTCAAGCATCCGGTTTTTTGTCATATTCAGTAATAGCCAGAATATTACAGCTTCGAGAACCTAGGAAATATATTGACCAACTAGAAATCCTTTACTTTCATGCCTGAAATATTATTGATAACTCATACATATTAGTACAACAGAGTGTTTTTTGTTATCTGAGTCAACCACAATTTTACCTTGAAATTAGAAACTGTTTATTTAAGATACCTACATTGAATAGGTTATACTGAGCCACATGATATCTGACTGGAGTACAAAAAAACTGGAAAAATAAGTTAAGTTAGACAAGAGAGTGTATCTTTCTCTCGAAGGAGAAATATATCTAGACTCACGTTTTTTCAATATAGACTCTCCCATTGTTATATTTATACAAATACGTCATCATTGGCAAAATACGATTCAAATTCGAGTTGTGAAGCCATTTCTAAAATAATAATAATACTAAAGTTAGACAAAGAAACTTGCTTATATCATTGGTGTGCAAACATCACCGTGCAAGTAATTTTCTCCTAGTTTTAAGGAATGATAAAAAACTGCTTGGTTTTATTAGAATTTACACAAACATAACCAGAATTATTTGGTTTTGACTTTCAATGGATATCAGAAATCAGCAAAATTTGTATTTTTTTGTAAATTTTGTCGCTAAATGTATAAAAATCGGCTTCTTACTTACTAATGTCAGAATCACCAAAAACTACTTGTGCGGTGATGTTTGCTCATCAACGATATGCCATCAGCTATAGTGGTATAGAATAAGTTGAATATAATAGGGATGACATTGTTTGGGTAACCCATGGGAGAAGTACCTACCAGGAATTCATAATTATTAATAACTTTATTAACTTTTTCATAGAAATCAGTACTTTGTTATATGTTTGGGTCACACTTATGGGAGATATACCAAGAATTCATGAACCTTAAGAAGCTTCAAAACTTTCTCATAGACCTCAGAACACTGAAACTTATTAATAAGGCACCCCAGACTCTTCCTGGTAGCGCTACACTGGCCCTCACAGGTACAAGATGGGGGATATTGACTTTCCCTTAGGAAACATGGCCGCCCTGTGGCTGTTATGTGTCGACATGTGGAATACATTTGTATTATCTCATTCAGATTATTGCACAACATTAAAATGCTGTTAGGAACTTTGGGTGTAAGAGACAACATATCACAAACTAATAGTGGTTGCTCTGTGATGAAGCTGAACAAGTTTCAGAAGGGTTTTTTTTTCAGCAAATAATTATTGTTTTAGTTTTAATTTGATCAAACAATAAAGACAATTTGTATGGGAAAGGAAATCCAAATTTTTTTTCATTTCCTGAAAGAATATCCTTGTGAAAGTTGTTCAGTTTCATTGACTGAGCAACCTCTATCAGTTTGTGGCAGGGTTCGAAATTATCAAGATAATTATGCTTCTAGATAATTATCCGATAATTATCGGAATATTATCACCAGTGTAAGAATTTTTTTTTTTTATTGTTTCCATGACTATGCATTATAATTTGAGTAATTCTAACAAAAAACAGAAACAAATAAATTTTATGATTTTTATTTAATATCCAACACAAATGAACATTAATTAAAGGTAGATTGCAAAAATTAGTGTTAGTGAAAATTTTTTTCTTATTAGGGAAATCCCCACGGCATGTAAAGACAGTTCGCGCGTTACTATAGTATGCAAGTTCGGAAATGTATGTTTGAATACAATGTACTTTACACATGACTTTTTTTTGTTATTATCAATTGATACTTTCGAACCCTGGTTTGTGGTATGGTACCCTGCCCCTTACACCCAGTATTTTATTTACAATAACAAATGATTGTTTTTTTACGCAGAGTCTGTCAATAGCCCGACCGCTCGTGTCGGTGTACTCTGAGAAGAGTGAGCAAGTTGCCGGGGCCTCCCTGCCTCTGCCTTTCGTCTTCAAGGCCCCGATCCGGCCTGACCTCGTCAATGAGGTCCATGTGTCTATGGGCAAGAATGCCCGTCAGCCTTACTGCGTCAGCAAGGAGGCTGGTATGTATTCTTCATTACTTTATTTAACTAAGGCTTGTGTGTTGGTATGTTTTTATTTTAAACCTTTTAAAGAGACACTACAATGAATAAAAACTAAGCATAAAGTTTTGTCAGAGTTCAATATCAGACCTAAGTGAATTAAAAAATTGTTTTTGACACTGTTTTTTTTCTAAAATAAATATTGGTCATATTATTGTTGCAGGGCCAATTTAGAACATCTTAAAAAGATTTAAAAAAACACAAAAATCAAAATTTATTACAAAATTAGTCTTTAGTTTTTATGTTTTTTTAGATGCATTAGTATTATATATTTTTTGCACTAATGTCCACACTGGGCTTGCTCTGTGTGACCCGGTGTTACTGCGGAATAGTGCTACAGTGACGACGTGGTGACAGGCGTTCCGTTCTACCTTTTCTAGGTTGGATGGGGACATGTTATCACTACAAACTTACTATTTTTATCAAGCTGGATAATAAATAACCTATGAAGTTGTTGGGAGCTAACAATTAACCCTTCTAACCTCATCAATTTTTTTGTTTATATGTAGGTGTAGGTATGACTTCTGACTGTTACTTTATGTCAGATGATGATTATGGAGTAAGCATGTGGGGGCAAATGCTGCACTCATCGACCATTACCTCTTTTTGTTGGTTTTCACAATATTGCATTGCATCATGATGATTGCATCAGTCAATATCTAAACAAAAAAGGGCTTAACCTATGCTCACTCCATAGGTTAAGCCCTTTTAATGTTTCATGTAAAATAAGGTGTTTAAACGGCGTCGGTCGTATGTTACTACAGTTATTGGCCTCAATTCACGCCGTCCAGTTACAAATTCTAATCAGTAAACAAATACGTGCGTTTGACATTTCTTATCTGACATTAGACTGCTAAATTAAGTAAAATTAGTGAGCACGCTCTATGGTCATTCCTTATTTAAAGCGCCGTACGTCAAATTAAGAATGTCAAAGTCACGTGTTTGTTTGCTATCCTGTTCTTATGTCAAATTTAAGAAAGTGACAGCGCTACTAAGAATTAGAATTAGTAATAGTGCGTCCTGAATTAGCACCATTGTATTGTATTTGTTTGTACCAGGCCACCAGACCAGTGCGGAGTCGTGGGGTACCGGACGTGCCGTAGCGCGTATCCCTCGTGTTCGCGGTGGAGGCACCCACAGGTAGTATCTCTTCATATACTAGGTTTTTGCGACACACAGCGAAATGGGTTTTCCCGCGTGAATCAGATATTATCCCGCAGTAAAAAGTACTCAGGGTCAACTATATAATAAGTAAAAGGGCGTAGATAAGTTACATGTATGGAATAGTTAGCCAAATCGTGGCCCCGGTAACGCACATATACCAAACGGAATTCAATAATGTCAAACAAACATGTGCATTTAAACGAAAAAAAAAGACCTTCAATCGAGGACTGAATTCAGGAGTGCGTTCACGGGCGCACGGTTAGGGGAAGATGAGGGGAATTGTCAATGGTTACCGCACACTTTGGAGGGTAGGTCACTTTGATAGTGGTTATTACAATACATAGGCAGGTTACAGGTTACCAGCCTTCATTAGCTCAACTCCTACCTGCTTTTTACTTCATATGCCTCGATCTCTTCTATTTTGTTCTGAATAGCCCTGTTTACTTGCTTGTTTCGTTTCCAATACGAAACACGGCCACTACGGCAGGGAAAAGCGAAGTTCGCTCATCGCGAACGTTAGCAGGTTCATGCTGTTGATGTTTCGACTGAAGAGAATACATTGCCTTTATTTATACTCCAGAAACATACGACATCAAATTATGGAAAATGGTTTTGCGTTGCATTGCCGGCTGTGCACGCAGGCAATATTTAATACATCGCCATCATACGCCATGTTCGGCTTCATGTATCGATCGGCAGCAAACGAAGGCTGTAATAAACTTACTTAACCCTGCGAATTACCAGCTCTGCAGTCGTCATTATTATCCTTAGAAAGCACCTATAAATTTCATCCTGTCTCCACCCAGATCCGGCCAGGGAGCCTTCGGCAACATGTGCCGTGGTGGTCGTATGTTTGCGCCCACCAAGCCCTGGCGCCGTTGGCACCGTCGCGTGAACCTACGCCAGCGCCGCGCCGCCGTCGCAGCCGCCGTTGCTGCTGCCGGCGTCCCAGCGCTCGTGCAGGCTCGCGGTGAGTTAATAAGACAGTCTGAATACACACTCGAAATAAACACTCAAAAGACATATACTGTCGAGACACAAAATCCACACTTGCAAATACCACTCCTCAGAATAAACATTTACTCAGAATAGACGCTCCCTCAGAAAACATGCTCACTCAAAATACACACTCTCAAATACCACTCCTCAGAATAAACATTCTCACTCAGAAAAGACGCTCACTCAAAATGAAAGCTCACTCAGAACACACGCAGAATACAAACGGACAAAGATATGTATACCCACTCAGAAACAGAATACACACACACACACTCATAATAGACATATACTCAAAATACACACTCATTTCCACTCTGAATACACACCCGTACATAATACACACTAACTCTAAATACACTGTCATTCAGAGTCAGAGCACACCCACTCAGAATACAAGCAGGTTATCGTGTGGGTAAGTTTGCCTACATTCACTTCGCCTTAGTACAAATTTACACTTTGATACACATTTGTACTTCTAAATAAGATGCTTTAAAATGATGATATCCACACGACGGTCTTCTGATTACTATATGAAGAAGAAAAGTGTATTTTAACCCAAAATCTGATTATTGCAGTTTGTCTCTAAACTTTTACTATAAAAACCACTGCCTATTTGTCTCCAATTAAACAATAACTTTTAGTTCTATCTTAGACAATAGAATAGATTCGTAATGAGCCATATTGACCAGGTCACATCATCGAGAAGATCCCAGAGCTGCCCCTGGTGGTCTCTGACAAGGTTCAAGAGATCAACAAGACCAAGCAGGCCGTCATCTTCCTGCGCCGCATCAAGGCCTGGTCCGATGTCCTCAAGGTGAGACTGGTAAACCCTGGTTTACCCAAATTTTACTGTATCGACCGTAAAGAGTCTCATGTTAGAGCTTACTGTTTTGTCAATGCACTAAGCATACATTTTGAGACAAGATTGAAATCCTAAGCTAACAGTCTCCTAGAATAATAGAATTTCTATTGTGATATAGAACTTAGGAAACATAACACTACTAGACAAGACAGTAAATTTTGCACATCGACTTTTGGAAAGAGACAGCCACTCGTTGTACATAACATATTTATGTTTAAGTGCCACAGCGACAAAGATGATGTGCAATAATTCCATCATTATCAGCTCAAGTCCCCACTGAGGGGCACGAGCCTACCCATAGTGTATCATCCATGCTTAGGTATGTGTTGATACTATGGGGAAACTACATGAATAGGGCATTAGAGATATTTGAATCGCTTGAAACGTAATGCGTTTACGAAAGAGTAACTTCGCTCGCATGCGATTTCCATGCTATTTGGCATGCAAGTGATAGTCTGTCTTATGTGCATTTGTGTTTCAAAATAAAAGTGATTTAAAAATATGGCTACTGTCATAAGTTTACGATTATTAGTAATATTGTCTTGCGTTTGCAGAGGTCAGATTCAGATGGCAGTAGCTGTGTAAAAACAAGTATCCTCGTCCAATTCCCTAGATAAGGTAGCCAACCCCGTGATATACGGAAAGAGGCTAGAGAGATGGGTTTGTAATATTGTCTTGTTTGTTTATATATAGGTATACAAGTCTCAGCGCCTGCGCGCGGGTAAAGGAAAGATGCGCAACCGTCGCCGCGTGCAGCGCAAGGGACCGCTCATCGTCTACCACAAGGACCAGGTGCGTCACTTGCCTATTTACTTTTATTCACGTCACACACTCTTATTCACACTCTAATTCACTCACTCTCATTCACTCATTCCCACACTTGGCCACTCACTTATTCATTCACACGCTTGTTCACTCACTTACACACTTTTACTCACTTATGCACTTATTTACTCACATACACACTCTTATTCACTCACTCACACATTCTCATTCACTCACTCACACACTTGGCCACTCACTTATTTACTTACTCACACACTTATTCACTCACTCATACACTTGTTCACTCACACACTCTTATTCGCTCATTCACACATATGAGCATCCAAGCCATTAAATATAAAAAAAAAATTTACCTACTTACCTATTTACTTACTCACTCACTCACTCACTTAATTACTAATTGACTCTCTCACAGCAGTGGGTGACCCACTCACTGTCAAGGCCAGGTTTCACCTTCATACTGGCACAGACAAGCCTGCCCCGTAAGCGTTCAATCGGCGAGACGTTAACGTCAGCCGGTGCTATGTGTGGGGGTTATAAAGACGCGGCGCAACCGAACTGACGGGGCCTGTGCACCGCCGGATCATAAGTGTCGCTACATTAACATACTGGTGCTAATTCAGGACGCACTATTACTAATTCTAATTCTTAGTAGCGCTGTCACTTTCTTAAATTTGACATAAGAACAGGATAGCAAACAAACACGTGAGTTTGACATTCTTAATTTGACGTACGGCGCTTTAAATAAGGAATGACCATAGAGCTAGCTCACTAATTTTAATTAATTTAAGCAGTCTTATGTCAGATAAGAAATGTCAAACTCACGTATTTGTTTGCTATCCTGTTCTTATGTCAAAGTTAAGAAAGTGACAGCGCTACTAAGAATTAGAATTAGTAACTGGACGGCGTGAATTGAGGCCACTGTCTTCGCCTATGGAGGTAACATCCTAAGCTATTTTCTGTGACGGCTTCCAATCTCCCAACTTTGTTCTTAGTGCCCAAGTGTTTGCACAATACACAAGTGCACTCTCTAATAAGCCTTCAGTCTCTTATTCTGATGAGACAGACTGACTGACACGACCAGAGAGAAAACAGGCGCAGGACCGACTATTTACAATTTACATGCCCATCCGACAGCATGGATCATCTTACTTTTCGGAGAATCAGGTGATCAGCCTGCAATGTCCTAACCAAACTAGAAACAATAACACAAAGTCATTGTTCCCCGCCGAGAATCGAACCCGGGACCTCCGGGTCGTAAGGCAGTGGCTCAGACAACTAAGGCAGAAGACCACGGAGGCAGTTTTGTAGCAATATGAAATATGTAGAACGACATTTGATATTTTATGTAACTGTTTCAAAATATTTTTTTTATTTCTTTTGCTACAACCTAATTTCTCTTATAATACAGGGTCTGACCCGTGCGTTCCGCAACATCCCCGGCGTGGAGATGCTGAACGTGGACAAGCTGAACCTGCTGAAGCTGGCTCCCGGTGGTCACGTGGGACGCTTCATCATCTGGACACAGTCCGCCTTCGACCGGCTCGGTAAGGATTTGAACCTGCAACCTTGGAATACCGTTCCAGCTCTGTTACCAATTGAGCTACAGCGGCACACATCCAAAGCCATGTAATAAGTGACTGGTTGTCTCTTAGGTCACGAGTGAGCTATCATTCATATCTCGGGGTCAGCTACCTATTCTAGGGGATTAAACGAGTATATTGGTTTTTACACAGAGTATCTGCCATCTGATTCTCAGAAGAGAAACCAGACCCAATCTTAGATTATTTATTACCCTTAGTGGCCAACGCAGCGGTCAAAGTTTTCGAGCCATCAAATAGCCTTTCACATGGCTTAACAACTAATTAACCGGGACCAACTGCTTAACGTACCTTCCGAAATACGGAAACGCTCGAGTTTGTTATACCACTATAGTGTCTCCATACAAGTATACTAATCCCCGATAAGCCTTACCCATTCGGTTCCATACAGCTTGGGTTACGAATGTCCGGGGTAAAGTAGCACTTCCCTTAGGAAACATCAACACAACTGTACGTTGGCTGATGTGTCGACGTGAGGAATACATTCGATTAACAAAGTAATAAGCAGGGCTCGGAAATTCGGGTGCAAAAAAAAAGTCACTCTTGGAGCTTATGTTATGAGAGTTGCTACAACCACCTTTTTGGCTTGGTTTTAGATGGTAACCTAAAGACGGATATAGGCAAATTTTCCCACGAGAAAACTGATTTAGCGCACCGCAGGGGAGAAATAGTATCTAATAAACCATGTCGGCACGGTACGCCGAACATCATGGGTTCAAATCCCACCCAAGTGTTAACTTTAGTTTATTTACTCAGACGCCCTGTTCGGCTCATGGAAGACCCCGTCCAAGGAGAAGAAGAACTTCAACCTGCCGCAGCCCAAGATGGCCAACACCGATCTCAGCAGGCTGCTCAAGGCCGACGAGATCCGCAAGGTGCTGCGCAAACCCAAGTGAGTGACATGACTTCATTATTTCAACTTTCGTGAGGTGTACTAGTTGTTAGAGCGTCGATTTAATACATCCTATTTAGTGGTATTTAAAGTCACTCTATTGAAATGATGATTCTCTCTCTCAGAGCATTGGGTTATGATAACCATGATTACTCGATCACGTTGACACATTCTGATCGTCCCGCTCTCAACTCAATATTTACTATCAATATGAAAGATTCCTTGTATAATGTATAGTTGTGTTGCGCCCCTTAGCAAGCGCGTGGTCCGCGCGACTCGCAAGCTCAACCCGCTGAGCAACACGCGCGCGATGCTGCGCCTCAACCCGTTCGCGGCGGTGCTCAAGAGGAAGGCGCTGCTGGACCAGGACAGGACCAACAACGCCAGGGCGCTGGCGCTAGCCGAGAAGCGTGGAGTGAGTCGCATTTTTTTTCTATTTCTGGGTTAGAGCACAGTTACGTTTTTGTATACGTTGTACATACAAATAATCACGCCTTTATCCCTAATGGGGTAGGCAGAGCGTAAACGACCTGCACAAAGGTCGTTCCGCCACGTCTGACAAATTTTGAGGGTTATTCCAGTTAGATCTGTATATTGCTGTAGTGACAGGTTGTCAGCCCATCGCCTAAATTACAATAATGCAACCCTCATATCCCTTAGCTGATTTTTACAGCATGCCCGGGAAGAGATGCAGCTGGCGCATTCTATGTTTTTCTATCACTCCCAGTCCAGCATGGAAAAAATATGTATACCTACATTGTTGTTTGTTACTGTAAAAGCCCGAAGTGCGGTAAATCCTGTGATTGTTTTGTCTGTTATCGTCAGGAATTTCATGCTCTAAGGGGCGGTTTACATTAGGACAGTTGTAAGTACAGTGTATAAGCATTAGGTAGAGCACTTGCATTCAAGATGGCACATTGGCTTGAATTGAAAGGCAACGAACTTGCAGAATCGTTTACATGTTTCAACTTAACAACAATACTTACAGCTTAAATAATTTCAACCGACCTTAAAGTTTTGAGTCTCTAGTAAACTTAGATACCTTTCTGCAGGGTTCGAAATTATCAAGATAAAAACGCTTCTTGATAATTATCCGATAATTATCTGATAATTATCCGATAATTATCGGATAATTATCCCCAGTGTAAGAAATTTATTTGTTATATTGTTTTATGACAAATGTATTATTTTATCTGAATCCGAATATGTATAAATATTTGATCATATAAAAGAAAGAAAAAGACACGGACGGATGTTAAATTATACCGATTTTGTATCAAAATATACAATCTGGCAGCACAGATTTTTTTTGTATTATTGGGGGAATCCCCGCGACATGTAAAGACAGTTCGCGCGTTTCGATACACGCAAGTTTGGAAATGTACGTTCGGATACAGTGTACTTTACTTTAGGCTTTTTTTGTTATTATCAATTGATAATTATCAACCTGTTTTTATCACGATAATTATCGTGATAATTATCATGATAATATAATTATCCTTTCGAACCCTGCCTTTCTGTTCTTCTAAATGATGATTCTCTTTCTCAGAGCATTGGGTTATGATTAACCATGATTACTCGATCACGTTGACACATTCTGATCAAATAATATACCAAGTACATAGCCATATTTGTCTGTCATCTGTATCCTGGCTAATATCTGCTCGTTTTCAGATCAAACTGCCGGCCAGCGACTCCGCTGTCAAATCTGAGAAATTGAGGGAAAAGAGGCGCAAGGCTATCAAGGTATGTACAAGCCCCTTTATCCAACACTTCGCAAGCGACTTGCAATCCTAGTTTTTAGCTGACACCCAATAGCAATCCTGGGGCACCTAGTTTTTATCTCACACCCACTTGCCGTATCCTGGGGCACCTAGTTTAAAACTCACACCCATTTGTAAGCCTGAGGGCACCAAGTTTAAAGCTCACACCCACTCGCAGTCCTGGGGCACTAGTTTACACCCACTCGCAATCCTGGGGCACTCGCTCACACCGCTTGCAATCCTCGGTGCACCTAGTTTCTAGCTCACACCCACTTGCAATCCTGGGGCACTAGTTTACACCCACTCGCAATCCTGGGGCACTCGCTCGCAATCCTGGGGCACTCGCTCACACCCACTTGCAATCCTCGGTGCACCTAGTTTCTAGCTCACACCCACTTGCAATCTTGGGGCACCTAGTTTTAGCTCATACCCACTCGCAGTCCTGGGGCACTAGTTTACACCCACTCGCAATCCTGGGGCACTCGTTCACACCCACTTGCAAGCCTAGGGGCACCTCATTCCATTTCCCGGAACAATTTGGTGAAAGTTGTTAAGTTCCCCGCTGGCCTTTCAGTTTTAAACCTGTAGTTTGATGTCAAAACCACGTTTTTTTGCCACAGGTTGCCATGAGCAAGAAGCCCAAGAAGCCCGTGACCAAGAAAACCCCTCCCCCTCCTAAGAAGAAGGCGGCAAAAGACGCGAAACCCGCGCCCAAGAAGTAAACTAAATAAACTTTATATAAGTTGACAACACTGGCGTTTTATTCCCCTGTCATAGAGAAGGAGTTATAGTCAAAGAAGATCCCGTTTATTGGTTTTATGCTGTAATCTCGAAAATGGTGCGTCGTGCGAAGTTTTGTTGTACTACATAATGAAACCTGATAAAATTACCTACAACTTTGGCCTAGATATGAGCTACACAAAATCCTTTAGGACCATTCGGTCGAAATTAATGTAAATAGTTACAATGTATTATAGCCTAGGCGGTGGCGCCCCCATTCGTTATAACTCAAAAGTACCCCGCAGTTTTAATAAAATTATTGCTATAAAAGGCCGATCTGGATAATGCGGGTAAGTACTTCTCAGTTCAGTAGTTATATATTAATTTTATTATTATTAGTTATGGAGGGCATATACTAAAGTAAACAAATCTTCATTTATTATTAATATAAAGTAATATTTATTCTCAATATCACTTGATAATAACAAACTTCATAAACATTATAAAATGTTTACCTAATTTTTGATGAGCGATGAAATTTAATACAAGTAGGCACAGCATTTTTCCAAGAGAATGCTAATAAGCTATTACTTATTCTGGAAATAACTTTTTTTTTTGTCCTGTCACATACATTTAAAAAAAATATTACAATTTAAAACAATACTAATCTAAATAAACATAATGATAAAATAACACACAAGCAAATCTTAACTATTATTAATATTAAAAATGTCATAACTTCATAAATCCAAATAAGGCAATTGATACAATTCTCAGCTTTTCCAAAATTTACATTTCCAAATTAAAACCGTATTATACATTAATTATGATGATATTATTTTAACTTAAAATAGGTAGTAAGTACTTAAGTATACATAGGTACATACATATTCATGCACATTGTCATTTCATGATCTCAATTCTCAAGAGTAAGCACGTTTGTGGACTTATCCGTAATTAATTGTATCACAGACAGCTTGTGCTGTGCACCTATATCTTGGACGAAACAACCTCAGGACGCGAAACGCATAGAAAGTGTAAGCAAACTCGTTCAACCAAATTTGGGGGGAAGGTAGGTAACGACACAATACAATAAGTACTGGCTACTTAACTTATACAGTCCTGTCATAACGCATTTTATTAATTTTACGGGGAAATAACAAGAAAATAGTATCAAAATATAACTTTATGGTGAAAAGAAATATTGTTTGTTCGATAACTACAAGTTTACAGCACATTTCACCATTTTTAAAGGTATGTTTCCTCTCCTGAATTTGAAGTCACACTGACGTTGTAGTTTGTTTACTTTGGCAAAATTTCAACGTGTCGGTTTAGAGGGGTAAGGAGTAAAACGTCATCGTTTCGCGTCCAGAGGTTGTTTCGTCCAAGACCTATCCATAGTATCCATATACATACATAAGGTACAGGGCAAGGGCAGTACAGGTACCTACAGGGGCAAAACAGGAAATGTCACATTGACGGAAAGTATGTAACTAACATTTTAATTTTTCAATTACATAACTTTTTGTTTTTGTGACATTTCTTTTTTTGTTTTGCCTTTGTACCCTTCTGCAGGGTACAGCTGCAGCATTTTATTTTATTTTTTATTTTTAAGTTACATAGCATTTTGATTTTGTGACATTTCCTGTTATGCCCCTGTACCCTTCCCTTCATATGGATATGTATTGGATACCAATCGAAAACGGATAAATGTACAAACGCCCTAAGGGTTAAATTCTAGCTATCACTAAGTTAAATTAATAAAAAAAAAACATTCGTACCTATATCTAAAAAATGCTTTGCCTGTAAGGGATATAAAGCAATGGCGGATGCGGATTTTTGGGGGGGGGGGGGGGTTAGTACATACTTGTGCACCCCCCCCCCCCCCACAAGTCTTGTACACTGTACAGAAGATTCTTTTAAAAACTGTCGGATGGATCACATCTTTGTGCACGGAACCATCAAAAGACATTTTGCGACGTAAGAATTGTTTCGCCACCGTACGAATGCTAAACTAATCCTCGTCATCGTCGTCGTCCTCATCTCCATCCATCTCGTAGATGACGAGCGTCTCCTCGCCGTCCTCGCCGATCTCGATCTCGTTGTGTCTCTGCAGGAAGCTCTCGATGTCGTCGGCGGCTCCACCCTGCTGTCCACCTACAGCTATGGACGTGAAAAAATAATCGATTTTTAATAATCGATTTGCCTTCAAGAAAAAATCGTTTATGAAGCTCTTATAGTGAAATACAAAAGAGTAGAAATTAAAAAGTAGCAACATCGTCGTGTCGTCCCTTTCAAACCGCGTTGCTATGGAAGGGACAGGTTGCTACTTTTTAATTTCTGCTTTTTTGTGTCGCACTGTAAATATTTTTAATAATCGATTTTAACCACAAGGAAAAATCGATTATGGGCAGCACTGCAAGGAGGACTCCTCGGAATTATCTTTATATCGAAGCACCACTAACTTTCTGATCTTATTTACAATCTGACCCCCTTGCATTCTGATTCTGGAGAAATAAAGTAACTACTATAAAAAATAGACACACTGCCTGAAGATCTGAAAAATCGATTTATTTTTCATAAATAATCGATTAATAACTACTTTCCAACTAGTCAAATCAGCAACTTTTTATGAAATGTCAAAAACGCTTTTTTGTATGAAAATAGTAAATTATGACGTCACATTTTAGTAAATATTGACTAATCAAATCAATAACTTATATACTTTTAATTCGATTATTAAAATCTAAATGTGCATTTTTTTTAATGATGAATGAAATCCACAATATTTTTAGCCATTAGTTTTAAGTATAAACGTTTTGAATTTTTTAAGCTACCCAGTCAAGTACCCAATTAATAGATTATTAACAAATGGATTTTTGAACGTAAAAGTGACATCCCCACCTGCTTCCGGTTCCGAGCTGAGCTGCACGCGCAGCGCCTGCTTGCGCATCTTCAGCACGTGGTGCACGTCGCGTAGGTGCACGCGCACGTCCTGCTGCTTGCGGAATTGCCTGACAACACAACATTTCGAATTTTATTTTCGCTCGCGAAAATTGAACTATCTTTGAACCAATAGACAGATACATAAATAAACGTTTCTTGCATTAAATACAACACACATGAAAGCTATAGACGACGTGACGTGATAGCATCTGATTCACTTACACAAGACAAAGACCAACTTATGACTATGACGTGTAAAAAAAAAAAGCGGGACAGAATGATAAGGTTTTTTGTTTCACGGCTCGTGCCGGTTTTTTCAAGGCCAGCCTACTACTTCGCTACTACGCGACCAAAACAAATTGGGCGCTTGAATATGGCGGCTTGAGGACATCATGCGCCTAATTGTTTTGGTCGCGTAGTACATTTTCCGTCCCTTTCGGTGGCACGCTTGCTAGCCGTCTATACCATTATAAGTCTATGCATGTTACAAACCGTAGAAAAACAAATAACAAGCATAAACTAAACATTGTAGTTAAAATATTTTAAAAAAAATGTGTCTACATATTGTTGCATGTGTGCTGAAGCGATGCAGAGGGTCAAAGCTCAGTGTATGATTGCTCATACTCATAAAGAACAACACTGCTTTTCAGCTCATACATTACGCAAGCGCAGCGAGAGAGAGCAACATTACACGAGGAAATCGAATCAACACATTGGGCACGCGACTCTTCAAGATCTTCTTCTTAGCGAGTGGATTTTCGAGTCGAACAACGACCCGATAAACCCTGGTGTCAGAGTTTTCAAACCGCCTAGTAGCACAGCTATAGGCCTCTGACATGGTTTCAGTATCGACCACTATCAAAGACAGCGACCGGGACCGACGGCTTAACGTGCCCTCCGAAGCACGGAATCTTTTTTCTTTTCGGACAATCAGGTGATTCAGCCTGCAATGTCCTAACCAAACTGGGGAAAACCTAACAAAGTGATAAATTGACAAATATCAACTTTGTGTTCCCCCTCTGGGAATCGAACCCAGGACCTCCGGATCGTAAGCCCACAGCTTAGACCACTAGACCACAGAGGCACTCTTCAAGATGTTTGAATACTCACTCGGCACAGATGGGGCAGTCTGCTTTGGTCCTGCGCTCCTGGTGCACCTCCCACATGTGCGACCACATCGAGCGCATCGTGTAGAACTTCGTCAGGCAGATCTGGAAACAATCAAATAACAATAAACAAGTTTCCATGCTGGACTGGGAGCGATAAGGAACGTAGAATGTGCCAGCTGCATCTCCTCCCGGGCATGCTGTAAAAACCAGCTAAGGGATTCGAAGTTTTCAGCATATTGTAATTTAGGCGATACCGACATACATATATATACATAAAATCACGCCTTTTTCCCTATTGAGGTAGGCAGAGCAAAAACGACATAAATAAAGGTCATTCCGCCACGTCTGACAAGTTTTGAGGGTTATTACAGATGATAATGTATATTGCTATAGTGACAGGTTGTCAGCCCATCGCCTATAAATTGCAATACACTTAAACCCCCGAATCCCTTAGCTGGTTTTTACAGCATGCCCGGGAGGAGATGCAGCTGGCACATTCTATATTTTTCTATCGCTCCCAGTCCAGCATGGAAGAAACATGGACGATACTGACAACCTGCAATATACAGATTTAGCTGGAAGAAACTCGTCAGACGCAGTCAGACGTAGCGATGACCTTTATTTTGATCGTTTACGCCCTGCCTACCCCATTAGGGATAAAGGCGTGATTATATATGTATGTATGTATGTTTTACTATACTTATTTGTATTCGTTCAGTCGCAAAATGTAACTCGTAAAATATACAACGTGTAACAGAAAGGGTATATGCATCGAGAAATGTGTGAATCTACCCATGAAACTGAACAACTTTTCCTAAGGAACATAGGTCAAAAAACGAAAAAAAAAAATTTGACCTTCCATACAAAATGTGTCAGCTGATAGCGTAATTAGTATGGAAAGTCAAAATATTTTTTTTCGTATTTCCCTATGTTCCTTAGGGAAAGTTATTCAGTTTCATGGGTAGATTCACACTTTTCTCGATGCATATACCCTTTCTGTTACACGTTGTATAATTCGCAAGGCGTTCCCGTTACACAAACAGTTTTAAAAACAATAACTTAAATAATTTATATAATTAAATCATGTTGTAACTAAAAAGGCGAATTTGCGAATAGTATCTACATTTTGTAACTGAGTCATTTCAATTCTAGAATTTGTAAATTAAAATAAAAAAAACATTTATTTTCAGGCTTGAGTCCATAGATGGTAAGTATAGGTATGATATACTTACAAACTAGAAAAAAAAGGAAAGAAATACGAGGTGTAAGGGACAGCGTCCCACAAACTGATAGGGGTTGCTCAGTCACCGATACTGAACAACTTTCACCGTAGATTTCACCAGTCTTTTTTTTTTTGGGTTTTTTCATACAAATTGTCTGATCGAGGTGGTCATTTTGTATGGGAAAGTAATTTTTTTAATATCATCATCATCTTCCTAGCCTTTTTCCCGTATGTCACGGGGTCGGCTACCTAATCTAGGTACTGGTTTTTACACAGAGCGACTGCCATCTGACCTCCGCAACCCAGAAGGGAAACCAGACCCAATCCTAGATTAGGTTTCACAACCTTTGAATTTCTTCGTAGGTGTGTGCAGGTTTCCTCACGATGTTTTCCTTCACCGTAAAAGCGCCGAATAAACGTACATACGAAATTCGAAAACCGAAAAACACATTGGTGCGTGGTGGGATTCGAACCACGACCTCCTGCACAGAAGGCCGCGGCCCTATCCACTACACCATCCGGGCTGTTAAAGTCATTTTTTAATATACTTAAAGAATTTCCTGGTGAATGTTGTTCAGGTTCGTTAACTGAGCAACCTCTATCAGTTTAGGGGACGCTGTTCCTTAGACCATACATACCCGACAGTACCGGCTCAAGCCAGGTTTGTCATGCCTGCTTCTATAGTGTTTCTTGTAACTCGACTCTGTGAAAAAGGTCCGGTCACATTGGTCGCAGTTAATCGGCTTTGTCTTGCGATGCATCTAGGAAACAAACAAAAATAAGTTATTTATGGGGATTTGCGCGCTCGCTGTGTTATTTTATTACATTTGATTGAGATATCTAGGAGGTAGTCAACGATGAAACGTCATCCCGAAAGTCGCAGGTTCCAATCCTACCCGCGGCAAATTTGTGATTTCTTACTTTTATTATTTAAGAAATAAAACTTATTTAATCACAAGAATAAGAAGTATCAAATTATTTAATGAAGAAACATTCGCATGGGTTGTCTCGAAGATATCGCTCTCAGCAATAAAGCCGTCTTTGTGGACATTAAGTTTACCGTTGGTGCACTTATGTTGCTTTAGTATGTTTATGTGTACATTGCCCTCGTTTCTGGCCGCCCCACTCTTAACTAATTTTAAGATAGCGCTGTCACTTTCTTATATTTGACATAAGAACAGGATAGCAAATAATAACATGTGATTGACGTTCCTAATTTGACATAAGCTGCTTTAAATAAGAACCGAGCATAGAGCATGTTCCTTATTTTACGTTAAATAAGCAATCTAATGTCAAATTTAAGCAATTTAATGTCAGATTAGGAATGTCAAAGTCATGTGTTTATTTGCTATCCTGTTCTTATGTCAAATATAAGAAAGTGACAGCGCTACTAAGAATTAGAATTAGTAACTGGACGGCGTGAATCGAGGCCAACTGTTAAATAAGTAAATAAATAAAATTATTTTGTATGGAAACAATTTTAGTTACGTTTTAAAAGTTTAGTGTCGCAGTGATAAAGAATTTAATTTAACATTATTCTTTGTACTATACTTTACCTCCATATGTTGCTCCAACATTCGCTTCGAGTTGAATTTTCTATTGCACAGCTCGCATTTCGATAGAATCTGTAAAAAAAAACATGCGTTTATGATTGTCATTTAAAACGTCAATTAATCAGAGGATATATTGTTTTGGGCGCGCTAACCAACCAATCAGCGTTCTTATTTCATTTAAGGATATCAAATGTTACTAGAACGACGAGATTTTTCGCAAAAAACCTGACCTAATTATCCAAGATTCGAATTATCAAATCATTCTACGACACATCCAACTCCCAACACTTCAAAGTTAGTGAACAGGCGTCTTCTGGCCGTATGGTTTTATTTTAGATACATAATGCTGCCGATTCGGTTACAGAATCAACTTAACTTATTTAAGTTTAGTCCTGTCACTTTCCATTTCGAGCGAACAGAAAAGGATGGCAGTATAGACGGACTTATTATAAACCTGTCACATAGATCGAATGCACGAAACGAAACGCATTTTAGTCGGGTCCCTTTCACATCACAACTTAATTTGACTTATCTTGAGCGTTATACGTCAGTTTGACACAATTATAATCAGCTGTTGTGTTGCTGTCTCTATTTTATTCAAATTTTAGAAAGTGACAGGACTAAACTAAAATTAGTTAAGTTGAAGCTGTTTCCGAATCGCCGCTAAAATATAATATGTCTAAAACAGGTGTGAGTGTTGAAATGACGGCTGACAGGGATGAATGGAAGAAGAAAACGTACTGCGCCGACCCCAAATAAATGGGATAAGGGCAAGCGAATGATGACATAGTCAAATCTTGTTTACGCCGAAACTAGTTTCATTTCATTTTAGTTGTATACGGTGTGTGTGTGTGTGTGTGCGTGTACTTGTGAACATATACACTCACATTGACGTTGTGCACCTTCTTGTGCTTGGCGAAGTTGCTGCTGTCGGAGAACCACTTGGTGCAGATCTCGCACTTGAACACGGGCAGCGCCGCGTGGTTGCGCATGTGCATCTTGTACGCGTCCGGCTGGAACACATAAACCATTGAAGGGGGACATTTATCTTTTTACGTGAAATGTCGAGCTCGCTTCGCTCGCGTAAAGTAGTATTAATTAAATTTTTGTACACATGTCGCGCTTGCTTCGTTCGCGTTAACGTATTGCAACATTCATACTTCGAGCAATATCGAGTTCGCTTCACTCGCGTAACGTATTGCTACATTCATGCTTCGTACAATATCGCGCTCGCTTCGCTCGTGTAACGTGTTGCTACATTCATACTTCGTGCAATACGAGTTCGCTTCGCTCGCGTAACGTATTGCTAAATTCATGCTTCGTACAATATCGCGCTCGCTTCGCTCGTGTAACGTGTTGATGTTGAATTAACTTTGGTGGTACGCCGCGGTCGCTTTACTGGCGTGCCGTATTGTTTCGGTTTCATTAAGTTAAGTATCGGAAGTACTATCTTACCTTGTTAGTTCTAAACTGGCACAGCTGGCACACTAGTGCAGGCACTCTACTTTGAGCATCCCTCAGTAGATGCTCGACTAGATGTCGCTTCACATCGTTTCTTCGACCGAATTCTCGCTTACAAACTTGACAGCGCTTGATCTTGTCCGGGTTGCAGCCTTTGCTCATTGGTGACTGCATTTGATCTGTGGACAAGTGTGAGTTTTTTTTATATACTTAGTGATCGATACTATTAAGGTTGGATTATCAAATATTGAAAACAGTTATACTTGTTTTAATTCTTGTGCATTTTAGTATTTTAATTCACAATATACAAGGTTTTAATTTAATTGCGTGGGGGTGTTTCAGTAACGTAAAAGGAGCCCATAAAAAATATTAAAAAATCCAAATAATAAAATAAAAAAAAAACAATAATCGGTAGGTATTCATAATGATTCCCAGAGTTGCGGCTGGCCGTCCGGCTATAATCAATCCCGCGATTCACTATCGACCAATGAGAGAGACTCGCGCGGGCGCTAGATGCAGCTTGTGGAATCGTAATAAATCCTATTAACTTTTTTATTTATTCAGTTGGTTTTATTTTTAAATATTTTTCATGGGCTCCTTTTACGTTACTAAAACACCCTCTAAGCTATGGCACGCAATTAAATTAACACCCTGTATATGAAAAAAAGTGAAATAACATTAATACATAAATACAAATAACAAATAAATTTAAAAAAAAATATGTCAGAATATGTTTTTCATCCCAACTATTCAAAAACGACGACTTTAGTCGCATATAGGTGCGCCTAAAGTTGATGCTTCTAAGCTCAGAACAATAACTAAAGCTATAGAAGGAAAGCTAAAATAAGAATTCAGAAAGTATCATTTGTACTGTTCTAGCATACGACTAAAAAGACGCGTGAGAAAAGGAAACACTTTTAGCTCTTTGTTTCTACTTCACCCGTTTGGTCACAAGTTGAAAATTTCATAAATGTCATTTGGTTATATTGGTTCTAATTTACCCGACAAAATTCAAAATACATTGTATTCAAAGACAGACGTTTCTTTTACTGAACTATTTGACATAGTCGCGTGTGCGTTGTTTACAAATGTCTGGTGCTCCGGTTGTTTTAAGTGATATTTTACGAGTATTTCTTTCATAATATCGAACGAAACTTTCATTAATCAACAATATAAGAGTGTCTTTACTATGTAGCATAATGTCGTGCGTGGTTTGGGGCTGCAAATAGCATTTATCAAGAAAAGAAAATAATCAAGGATTGTTGTCGTTTCATCGGTAAGTTTCTGTAATTTTACAGTAAAATGTGAGCTGCAAACTAATTAAGAATATGTATTTTGTTCTGCTGAATAGCTTTGGATCCCAAAACAGTAGAAATATCCATTAAAATAGACGTTTTGTCGATTAATGTAGAATTGATTTGAGGTTATGTTGATCGTACCTAGTGATGGGAATAAAAGTATCGATACTTTTTAATGAATGGGTATGATACTTTATGTTTTTACAAAATATTATTTTTACAAGGACTGTTCCATTTTTCAAAAATTTTTAATTGTAATTCTTAATATTTCAGAAATACTGGATAGTCTGTTCAGTGTGTCCAGAGGGATTGATCACGCGAGCGGTGAAGACCGAACAGGATGTGACGAAGGGGATATCATCCTTGATCCCAGGACCCCCACGTTGTTACGTGGGGCGTGGATTTACCGCGGCAAGGAGGTCAAGCCTTGTCACCACCTCCCCCCCAAAACCGATGGTTTTGGCGAGAAGACCCGCTACTATAGTCTGTTCAGACCGTTTTCGTGCAGCTTCAATGGTTATGGTAGCTGCCCTGGATCCTGGCTGCCCCATCTCAAATTTGCACCTAGTTTCTGTAGTTTCGACTTTGCGTTAATAAATCAGTCAGTTTGTCAGTTGCAGTCTTTTTGTATAGAAAATAAATAAATAAATGGGTATAAAATAATTATTTGTTTATTTAATTTGAAGATTTTATTAATTTCCTCAAACTTATACTTTTCTTATCGTGTAGGCCAGTGGTTAAACATTTGATGGAAAACCAGAGCCCTACTGAAGAAAAAATACTCAAAAGCTTTGAGATTTTTAGTATACAAGGGGATCGCGTAGTCAAAAAGGTTGAAAACCACTGCTGTAATGTATAATCCCGATCAACAAAATAAATTACTGCTTTTACTTTAATGCAGTTGTAAGTGTGTGAAAGGAAGCGATAAGTAAGTATACCTACAGTTTTTTTTAAAATAATTTTTAAGGTCGTCACAAGTTTTTTACGTTAGTGATAGATTTACCTTTACAATATGCCGCCGTCGTACGATACTTACTTTGTAATATATCGATACTATTATCGAAGTCGTTACATCACTAGCAAAAAAGAAACTTGTGACAACCTTATAAATTGCGAAACAAAAGAGTGTATACTGATCTCTTTCTTACACATTTACAACTGCATAAGTAAAAATAGTACGACCTAATGTATTTTGTTCTTATTTTAGCTTTCCTTCTATAGCTTTAGTTATTGTTCTGAGCTTCTAAGCGACATAGGTACTATTACTCTACTCTTTGCAAAAGACTGTCCCAGCTGGGTAAAAATGAGATTTCCGCCAACACCGAGAGACACGGGAAAAAGGATAGGAAGATGATGATGTAAATCCATTCCTGGCTTGCAACAAAAGCCTATATAAAAAAAAAACTTTAGTACTGCCTCCACCCGGCCGGAAGGTGCGTTCGAAATGTGGTGATGGCGCAAAATGTTAGGCATACCATGAACGGCGCGCCGCACTAACGCTTCTATCCTTGAAGAACTGAAAATCGACGAACGCCTCTCAACCATTTGTCTTCGTCGATCGCTAACTTTTCTTGGACATTTGGCATGACGGGAGCCCGATAGTATTGAAAAGCTTATACTGGTCGACCAAGTGGAATAGAAGAAGCAGAGGCAGAGCGCCTACACGCTGGACAGATGCCATTTTAGAGGCCATCAGATGCAGTACTCAAGAAGCGATACACAAGGCCCATGACAGACTGGCCTGGAGACACCTCACGTCTGGAGCTACTTTTGGTGGTCACGACCCTCAGCCTTGAGGATACGACGAAGAAGAAGAAGAAGTGTGAACGTACAGCTTGGAGAACGAGATTCTTACCTAACGCTTTCCTGAGTTGTTTCGGCGTAAGTCTGATCTGAACTTGCTTCCTCGGCTTGTCATCAGCATCATCTTCAGTTTCCGAACCGAAGCCACGTAGAAGTAGCTACCCGCCAGGTCAGGGGTTGTGACCAGTGGAAGTCCGACTGGACAAGTTCGGAACTTGTATATAAGCAGATCGCCGAGCAAACTTCGATACCGCGTTTCAGGGCTGTTGTATGTTGATGTGGCGCCATCTATTAGCGCTACACACTTACCTAAAGCTTTCTTGAGTTGTTCCGGCGTGAGTCTGATCTGAACTAGTTTCTTTGGCTTTTCGTCAGCTTCATTCTCCTCATCCATCACCAGTTTGGAATCCTCTACATCTTCCACGTCTACTTCTACTTCTGATGACGATGTGTCCTCTATGTCGTGGAGAACTGGTTGCGGCTTGTCCAACTGGAAGTATATAGAGTTACATAAAATGAAATAAAATTAAAATTAATTGCGAAGCATAGGTACTATTTTGACCTATTCATGCCAAAATGAAGAATTACTTGCGATTTACGCCAAATATTCATGAAAATATTTGTATTTGAGACACATTTTATTACTTAAAATACCTTATTTACTATACTGAGTGTATGGCACTGCGTACCAGAAACTGATACGGGTTGCTCAGTCAATGAAACTGAATAAATTATCTGACCGAGGTGGTAATTTTGTATATAAGTGTTTTTTTAATTTCTTGGAAGATTTTCCTTGTAGAATCTTGGCAGAATAGTTGTTTAGTTTCGTTGACTGAGCAACCCCTATCAGTTTTCCCATACACCCGGTATAACTGTAGTTAATATCAAAAACCTTATTTTCTCTTACCTCGTTTCGATTCAGATGCTTCTCCCAATGCACAAAGAAGTTGTCAAAGGCCACTTTCTCCTGGCACACCTTGCACTGAAATATTCCTGTGTTTTTCGACGTGATGTACGAAGTCTCTTTAAGCAGTTGTATCTTCTGGAACGAGTGCTTAATGTGGCTCGTCAGATGGTATATCATTTGTGAGCTTTGCACGTAGTATTTATGGCATCTGGGGCATTGGTGTAGTTTTAGATCGTGTTTGGTGAAATGATTCGCATATAGCTTTAAGTTTTCGAAGGATTCGTCACATTTTGTGCAAGTAATGTTCGACCATGGCCCTGGTTGAGGTTGAGTGGCTCTGGGTGTTGTATGCCTCTTTCGCAAACATATAGTCGATTTATGCTCTTGATAGCTTCTGTGGGTACCTAAGAACTGACATTTTTTGCATCTATATAACTTCTTCTTAGATTTAATAGCTCTTTTGTTTCTATGTCTTAAGACAGATTTTGGGTTCGATCGGTTTATTAAGGAGGTCGGTATTACGAATTCTAAATTCAGCTCATCATCATCAGATTTAGACGGTTCGGTTTTGATGTTCAATTCAGGTTCGAATTGGGATAGATCCATATCGGAATTCAAATCTTTAGACATTTCCGATGTCTGTTCGTTTACATTTTTGTCTGTGTCTGTTTCAGATGTTATATCGAATTTTGTGTTATCATTGCATAACATTATTATATCTTCTTCGTAATCCTCGTCCATTGGTTCATCTTTTATGTGAACTTCTGCTAGACTGATGCCAGTCAGTTCTAACCTTCCGGCATCTTTTGACGCTCTGAATACTTTTGACAATTCTTCTAAACACGCATCGTGTTCTTTTTTAATATCATCTTCATTATCGTCTTCTGGTATATTATCTTCTTTTTCTTCTTTGATGGTTACTTCTGTTTCTAATTGCACATTTTCAGCAGTAACGTTATTTTCTTCATGATGGTCTATACCAGGTTCCTGTTTCACGATTGACAGGTCAACATTTTGATTAGAATTATCTTTTTCATTGATCTGTGTCCTTTGATTTTCATCTTCCGAGATAGCGCCATCTGAATCATCTATAACAATCATATCCCAATTCGGCTCCTCAATTTTAACATCATCTTTCATACCAACATTGCCAATATTGCTGGACATCAAAAGAGCATTAACAGAGTCTTGCGTTTCTTTTATATCATCGTCTATATCAAAATTATCATCAACGATTTCTTCTTTGATTCGTTCATCTACAGACGGTATACTGTTTTCATCTAAATCGTCATTTTTTAGTGCTTCAATGGCTTTGAATAGTTCATCATCTTTGCTTGTAGAAGCATTAGCACTGGCGCGTTTAATCAGTTTATTTTTTAAATCAGCGCACATTTTCTCTATCCTTTCTTTATCGATCTCTGATAGTTGGTTATCTTTTCTATTCCTCACGATGTCGTTTGGGGCATTAGCAACGACTACTAGAGTTGATTTTGGGTTGTCTGCTTTTTCCTTTTTCTGAGCTTTGTCTGGAAATTTAGAAGAAAAAGAATAAAAAAATAATACGATGAAGTCAAAAACATAAGTTTAAACGAAATTTATATAAAATATTCTTCGATTTGTAATTGATACAAACATACATAGAGTCACTCACGCCTTTATCACTTTTTTTTATTGGAAATTGGTGAACTTTTGACTCTAGACACAAAGTCATTTATGACAGTGACAGAGTCAACGATGGAGCGAGCTCACCCAGAAGATGCCTATTATGGCACTGGCAGTCTCACGCACCGACGGAACACAGCAAGCTGTTTGGCGCCGGACTCCGGTGGTCGGGTGGTCCGGCTCGCAGGCGGCCCCTTGCGGAGCCTACCACCGCTTTGTTGGGATCATATTCACAGGCAAGCCTGTGTTGCCGTTGCCCGGGGTGGACCACTAGGAGGTAGATCCCATTCCACCCCAAAAATTGTATTGGATACCTACCACTATTCACTTCTTCCAATTTTGAGCATAGAAAAGAAATAATAATTATGATTAATATCATTATCACATTATACGATGTAAAGGTTTCGTCGCAAAATGTCCCTTTTAAGGGTCTATGTGCTCGCGGCAACTGTCTCTTTCAAACCAATGACAGAATGCGCGCTCTGTCCTTTTCTGGCATGGGGCTGTTTCAAGCCGATGTCATATATTTTTGCATATATCTCAATGTACACTAAATGTATTGAAAAACAGAGTTGATTACGATGTTCTTCATAATTATACAGTGAATTCGATATAACATTTGCTGTTTCTAAGCTCATAGAAATGTCACAGTTGTTGAAATTCGGCATTGAGACGCCAGTTTTTTATGATATTTCTGATGATTTCCTGATGTAATCATAGTATTTTTAGATTATATCTATGAATCTAGTTGTTCTCCATATTTTAAAGAAGCTAACCATATATAGATTTATTGAAAATTCAACTATTAACTATCATAACGAAGTAAAATGCCGGACCGTGTTTAGCCCTAGTTCAAATAGTAAGCCTAACTTTCAAAGGGACATTTTGCGACCGAGGAACATTAGTATTATCTAAAAGGGATATTCCGCGAAAGGGTGATCCTGCAAAAGTGTCATTTTGCGAAAGAGGTATTCTGCGACGTAAGGGGTACACAAAAGTATATAAAACGTAATACTAGAGTGTTGTATAGTATACTACATACATACATACATAAAATCACGCCTTTATCCCTAATGGGGTAGGCAGAGCAAAAGCGACCAAAACATAGGTCGTTCCGCAACGTCTGACAAGTTTTGGAGGGTCAATACAGATGATGATTATGTAGGTATATTGCTATAGTGACGGGTTGTCAGCCCATCGCCTAAATTGCAATACACTGAAACCCTCATTCCCTTAGCTGATTTTTACAGCATGCCCGGGAGGAGATGCAGCTGGCACATTCTATGTTTTTCTATCACTCACAGTCCAGCATGGAACACTATAGTATACTATACTTACTAATGATCATGTCTTCAACAGTGACGCCTTCCGCCCAAGCGAGGCTCATGCAACTTCTCGGCACAATCATCTGTAAACAAACATAATACTGAACAACTTTCCCCAAGTCCCCAAGGAACATACATACATACATACATACATATAATCACGCCTTTATCCCTAATGGGGTAGGCAGAGCGTAAACGACCTAAACAAAGGTCGTTCCGCCACGTCTGACAAGTTTTGAGGGTTATTCTAGATTGACCTGTATATTGCTATAGTGACAGGTTGTCAGCCCATCGCCTAAAATGCAATACATTAAAACCCTCGAATCCCTTAGCTGGTTTTTACAGCATGCCCGGGAGGAGATGCAGCTGGCACATTCTATGTTTTTCTATCACTCCCAGTCCCAAGGAACATATTGTTGGATATTGAATATTCTTCAATTCTTGTTAATTAGCTGGTTCCCTACAAGCATAGACTATAGGTAAGTTAGATCTTTAACTCTATGACTGTATCCGTTTTTGTTCACTCTGTGTCAACTTGTCAAAATCTCTCCATCGTCATGTGAACTATTTTTCCCAAATCTTTTTGTATTTAATTAATCGCTGTGCCCAGCTCTCTGCCATAAAAGGATTATCAATAACACACATTTTATTTCTGATTAAAACCCTACCAGTACACTAATGCGCCACACACACACGTAACATTCCATTGCCTGCGCCGCCAGCTGCTACACATATGTCTAACTAATCTAATATTATAAAGAGGAAAGATTTGTATTTTTGATTGGAATGAATAAAAAACTACCGGACCGATTTCGAAAATTCTTTCACCATTAAAAAGCTCCGTTCACGTTCACCACGAGTAACATATATAGGCTACTTTTAATTATACTTTTTATCTCGAGAAAATGTCATGAAATAGAAACATATAATTATAAGTTTTGAGATTTTCGCGGTTATTCACTACAATTAGATGATTATATTTATTGTTACCTCGATATTTCAGATCAGTTGCATGCTCCATGGTTACGAGTAGACGCATACATACATAAATCACGCCTTTGTCCCTATTGGGGTAGGCAGAGCGTCAACGACCTAAACAAAGGTCGTTCCGCTACGTCTGACAAGTTTTGAGGGTTGTTTAAGATAGATGTTTGTGTATATTGCTGTAGTGACAGGTTGTCAGCCCATCGCCTAAATTGCAATACACTAAAACCCTCGAATTCCTTAGCTGGTTTTTACAGCATGCCCGGGAGGAGATGCAGCTGGCACATTCTATGTTTTTCTATCGCTCCCAGTCCAGCATGGAAGTAGACGCATATAATTAAGTATAAAAAAAAAACAATTATTGCTGCTATAAACAATGTACTTGCCGTATTAATGTCCCTCCGCCTGTCCAACTTCCTGAAGTGGCACTTCATCTTGTGCTTCCTCAGTCCCGATTCGGTGGCGAACAGCACGTTATCCTGACAGTCGTTACATTTGAATGCGAGAAAGAAGTTCCTACTGTGCTTCAGAAGGTGTTCCGCTTCCATACACTGGCTTTTTAGGTACCTGAAACAACATGTTTCATTTTAAATGTAACCGTATTAGACAATATGCAATAATAGTGTCTAAATATATTGCGCTCACTCACTCTATTGCCCATTATCATTATACTATTTGAGATATAAGTTATTTCGTTTAACAACGTAGTATCTCGCGGTAGCTACGCTAGCGAAATAAGTTGATATATCTAGTTTATTGACATGATATGTCGAGCTCGGTGCGCTGGCGATATAAGTTGATATACCTACTTTATTGACATGATATGTCGAGCTCGGTACGCTCGCCATATAACTTGGTATACCTACCTACTTTATTGACATGATATGTCGGGCTCGGTAAGCTCGCAATATAACTTGATATACCTACTTTATTGACATGATATGTCGGGCTCGGTAAGCTCGCAATATAACTTGATATACCTACTTTATTGACATGATATGTCGAGCTCGGTACGCTCGCCATATAACTTGGTATACCTACTTTATTGACATGATATGTCGGGCTCGGTAAGCTCGCAATATAACTTGATATACCTACTTTATTGACATGATATGTCGAGCTCGGTACGCTCGCCATATAACTTGGTATACCTACTTTATTGACATGATATGTCGGGCTCGGTAAGCTCGCAATATAACTTGATATACCTACATTATTGACATATGTCGGGCTTAGTTAAGTTGTGCCCTCCACGAATCGATAGCGTGTAAAATTTACTGGGACACGCGTGCAGCGAGAGTAGTAGCTGGTACATTCTACGTTAGTATGACTAGGGATAGTAGTAGCTGGTACATTCTATGTTAGTATGACCGGGGAATCTATGATAGTTTGACCGAGAAAAGAAACAGCTGGTGCATTTCTACCTACCTCTTACATATCTTGCAATAGTGGTCCTTCTTAGTGAATTTCATGTGAATTTCCTGGAATGTTCTGTTGTGGAATTTTCTGGGGCAATAGTTGCACTTGATATTGTCCAGTTTGCTGGGACATGCGTGCAGCGCGTAAATATGGTAGCGATTGGAGCAATGGACGCAGGACTTCATGAACGGTATGTACGCGGGGTAGTCTGACCTGGAAAATACGGGCCGCAGTTAAGGGACATACATAGATTAAATTATCCCTAATGGGGCAGCAGAGCGAAAACGACC
>JARACY010003313.1:0-34274 GCA_029255725.1 Scrobipalpa atriplicella
TGAAGCGACCCAGGATTGCCGAGGATTCTGATGCCGGTGGCTATTGACAACTCCCACGCACGCATAACGGACCAACTAAGAGTCTAAAGTCTTCGGAAAAGGGAGCCCCACAATTGAATTGAATTGACAATACAATACAATTCTCTCCTGAAGAAGATCCTCGTATATAGGATCGAAACGTCGAGGCTAATCTCTCCGTCAAACCTACAAATGAGTGCCAAATATTTTATAAATATGAATAACACTTGTTCGTCGTTTTCTTACTACCTAGTTAAAAATATCAAAATCGAACAACAAGATAAAATAATAGGCATGTTGATTGGGTGGCTAAAAAAAATTCAAAACCTTTTTACCTTAAAACTGATCTGATTAAACGGGATTGGCAAATAGGGCACAGGGCCTGCCGCCTCAATTTCTGAGCTTCTTCAGGAGAGAAGAAATATATTCATGGAGTGGCTTGAACAGGAAGCGCTGAAGAATGCTCCCCACACGCCTAAGTGTTGGTTTCTGTACGTAGATGATGTGTTTGCCATAAAACGAAAACAAGGTGGATGTTACAATAGAACACCTAAACTCTGTCCACCCAAAAGTAAAGTTCACGGTGGAGAAAGGAGAATACGGCGGCGCTCTACCATTCTTGGATGTCCTAGTCATGCGAGAAGTTGACGGTCGCTTACGACACACTGTGTACAGAAAACCTACTCACACGGATAGGTACCTGAAACATCGCCGACTCGCATCGTCATCCACGTCATCTCTACTCAGTACCTACCCCGCTCTGTGATAAATAGAGCGCTTCGCCTATGTGACCCAGATTTTATAGAGTTGGAGCTTAATCATGTAACAGGGTATTAGAGTCAAATGGGTACAATTGGAAGCAGAGTTGGCGAATAACAATAACAAACGCATCCAAAAACGAGAGTCCATCAAATGCGGAACGGCGCCCCATTTATCTTCCGTATTTAAAAGGCATAACAGAACAGACAAGATTGGTTTTCTACTTAATCGTAAATACGACATTACAACGCGTAGTAAATATTTATACCATGATTAAAACCATCTTCCGACCGAATACACAAATAAGGTAAGGAGTTGGCTAAGGTCGGCGAAAGACAAGGAGCCTCTAAGTGGACCAGGCGTGTATTCCATTCCTTGCGATGCGAGTGTGGGAAGAGCTAAATCGGCGAGACCCAGCGAGATGTCGCCACTGCGTCCGTACAATACAACAAGTTAAAAACGAAATTATAGAGTTAGTGTCGTGTGTTTGAACCTTACAAACGATAATCCACCAACACAAGAACCAGGCCCAGTGTCGACTACAGACTACAGCGCCACCTGTCGTGTTGTCAGCGCGAGCGCAGCGAGCAGCGAACCGCAGTCGAAGGTCGCACTTGGCGGGCGGTAGCGGTAGAGAGATCTTCTGAATAAGATCCTCGTATAGGATCGAAACGTCGAGGCTAATGTTTATCGTCAAACCTGCAAGTGAGCGCCGAATATTTTATAAATAGGTAGTTAGAGTAAAAAGATTGCATTAGCTGTTAAAATACCCCACCTCTTGTTAATCAGATAATGTTTTACAACTATTAGACATAAGATCAGTTTTGATTAATAGTTTTTTAAATAGATAGGTAATGCTGCTGATTCATATCCAATGAAATATTTGCATCTCAAGAGTGTGCGGAAGGAATGCCAGTGCTTTTTGGCTTCTGGGTCCCTCCATTAGCGACTCTGGATCACCTCTGCTTTGGTATAGACTACAGTCCCTCCCTCCTAACAAAAGTTAATATGATAATTGTTCGAGACACTGTGTTATATCTTACTTTGAACAATGCGAGACACTGTGTTATATCTTACTTTGAACAATGTTGTTTACAGCAAGAGGCACCGCCGCTGAAACCAGTGCGCTGCGAGATCTCTCCGACGACGATCCGCGCGCCCTCCTCCAAACACCACATGCCTTCCTTCCACATCTACGCGGAGATAGATTCCACTGTCTGTGCGCTGGACAAACCCATCACCGGGATGGTAACTCAATTAAACGCATTGATGAATCAACTTCTTAAGTCCTCCCCAGGAGCAGGAACCCCGCCTGGGTGTCCATTGAGTCCTCGACGCATTCGAGTTATGATTATGAAGTCAGTCGTCGTCATCTCAGCAGATAGGCGTCAACAAAAGGCACTCGCGAAAAGTCGATTTCACCGAACGACCATTTTTCTCAAACGGCCACTTCTCAAAAATTCCATTTCACCAAATGGCTATTCTTTTATCGGCTGTCCTAAAGTGTAAGAAATTCTGACGCTATCATAGTTTTAAGTTTTAGCCACTTTTAAGCTATACCATGATGATTAACTCATCTCCAGATCCGCGTGGACGAGTGCTCGGTGGCCATCAAGTCGATCGAGCTGCAGCTTGTTAGAGTCGAGACCTGCGGCGCGCAGGATGGGTACTCCAGAGATGGTAAATACCTAGTCTTCCCTGCTAGTTATAAAGCATGCGTGTATTTAATATCTCCATTTGTAAAATCGATAGGTAATAGTTCGTACAACACGGTTTCAAAGTTTCAAATGAGAATAACTTTATTTTTCAGTACCTAGTCAGGTTTCAGTATGTGAACCATGAACCATTTCTGTTTGCAGCGACGGAGATCCAGAACATCCAAGTGGCGTGCGGTTGCGGCGCGGACATCGCTCGCGGGCGACCTCTACCGTTACATATGGTGTTGCCGCGACTCTTCACCTGCCCTACTGCCACCACACACAACTTCAAGATCGGTGAGCACACTGCACACTTAACATGATAAATACTAGCTTTTCTTCCGCGGCTAAGTGATTTTCCCATGGGAATGAAGAATTTTCACGCCGTAAATTGTCTATGTTCGTGTCCAGATTAATATCTATCACTATCACCATGCGAAATTTCATTAAAATCCGTTCAGCGGTTGGAAAAGAAACAAGCAGACCGACACAGTACTTTCGCATATTAATGAAACTTATTTATATCTATAACAGAGTTCGAGCTGAACATTGCTGTGATATTCGAGGACGACTACCTCGTCACCGAGAACTTCCCCATACTGCTGTTGAGGAGCAGGTAGCACCGGGTTATACAAGTACCATACTGCTGTTGAGGAGCAGGTAGCACCGGGTTATACAAGTACCATACTGCTGTTGAGGAGCAGGTAGCACCGGGTTATACAAGTACCATACTGCTGTTGAGGAGCAGGTAGCACCGGGTTATACAAGTACCATACTGCTGTTGAGGAGCAGGTAGCACCGGGTTATACAAGTACCATAACAAATACTCTATTTAGTCCTAAGTTTTGTATTTTAATGGGATTTAAAAAAATGACAACCAAGCCTTAGGATGAGATTGATTACCAATGAAAATTAACCACTTTCCTCAAGTCAAGGACCTATGTGGGTGAAATGCGTTATAAATTTGGGCCTCCTATACAGAATGAGTTTGAGCAGCACAATTTTCATGTACTAAAAGCAATTTTACATAATCATCTGTAATGGAACGACTTTTGTTTAGGTCGTTTTTGCTCTGCCTACCCCACTAGGGATAAAGGCGTGATTTGTGTATATGTAAAAGCAATTTTTCTTTCTTCAAACTATTTTCCTTGAGAAAAATGACTCGGTTTCATGAATAACTTCATCTCTTAAACCTTAAAAGTCAGCTGAAGTTTTGCACCTTGTACATGCTTGCACATATAGTTTTATGAAATATTGTATTTAGTCTTAAGACATGTAGGTATTATATAACAACTAGCTTTCCGCCCCGCGGTTTCACCCGCAGCTAAGAGTTTTCCCGTGGGATTGAGTTCCCGCGCAGATCCTTCCTTTAAAATTGTCGGAATTTCAATACAAACTTTCATCCCCTATTTAACCCCCTTAGGGGTGGAAAATACAAAAACGCTGAAACACGTGTTCATTATTTTTTAATTATTAGGTTAAATACAAAATTTGGAGATCCTACCTTTAAAATTGACGGACTTTCATACAAACTTTAATCCCCTTTTTACCCGTTTAGGGGGGGGGGGGGGGGGGGTTTCACAATTCTAGCTTTAGTAGTTTAGGCTCTGCGTTGATGAATCAGTCAGTCAGTCAGTAAGGACAAACGATTTTATAAGTTTAGATATTTAGAAATAAAATGTGCAATAAACATTTAAATAGACATTTATTTAACTCAAAGACAATATACATACATTAAATATAATTTACTTACACTATTAACTTATACTACAATAAGGCGGATTTACACGGGGTGTGTGTTACAAGTGACTGAACCGAAACCGAGAAATCAAAAGAAAATTCGTATGCTAAAAAACCGCCTTATGTTCACAACTGACTTGATTTTTATGAACATGTAGATTGTGGTACACTATTTTCGTTTCGCTTTTTAACTAAGAAGTACAAAAAACTTAGATCCAATAATATTTTTATTTCACTACATTAACTGCTAATAATATTTGCCATTTAAAAGAAATTGATGACAGAAAATACTATAGGTATGTATAATAAAAACCTGAAAAAATATTTCTTTACTAGTGAAACTACTACAATATTATTACAGCATAATTACAGTTTTAGAAATGTAATTATGCAATCATAATAAATTTAACTTATTTACAGTTTTAAGTCTCAAAACATGCAACTCCACATAACATAATCGAATTAATCAGTACACAGAAACAGTAAAAAAAAGTACGTATACTTAAATGCTTAAAAGTATTTATACAGAAAATCTCGTATATCTCTGAGATAATTTTAAAATTAGTTAATTCATTAAATAATGCGATCATATATCAAACCGTAGCTTTAAAGGTATCAAACCGATTAGGAACATAGTTTATTAAAAAGAAGTACTAAAATATTATTCTTAAGTAATACCAAATATTGGTAAACTAATCTAATCGACCAAAAGTGAAAATAAATTCAATGCCGAACATTTTTCTGTGATTATTATAATACGCTATTTGACTACTAGTCAAATCAGCAACTTTTTATGAAATGTCACAAAAGATTTTTTGTATTAAAATACTGGGTTATGACGTCACACGCAAGAAAATGTTGACTACTCAAATCAATAACTTCTATATTTTTAAATTGATTATTAAATCGAAATGTGCATTTTTTAAATGATGAATTAGATCCACAGTATTTTAGACATCAATTTTAAGGTATAAACGTTTTTTTTTTTTAAGGCACCCCCCATTTACTTACTGGTATTTCGTATATTCGGACTGAATCCTAGCGTTACTCCTATGGTCAGGTGGCTACATGCACGACATAGTGACGGTGTCTCGCGCGGTGAACACGGAGCTGACGGGCGGGCCCTCGTCGGAGTACTCGTGGTTCCCCGGGTACACGTGGACCATCGCTGTCTGTGCTGCCTGCATGGCGCATGTAGGCTGGAGGTACGCTATACACACCATACAATATGAATTCTTCTATATAGTTTATGAATCGATAACATGTATAAGACATTTGATAGTGCAGCTCACGAAACTGTACTGCCAATATTATTCAAAATGGTATAGAGAGATATTTCTTCGTGTGTTATTTGTTTCCTATTAAATCTTCAACTCGAGATTTTTTAAAAATTCTATTAAGTTTCTCATACTTATTGTGAATCAAAGTCTCTGCAAAAGTGTCATACCAAAAGGCTGACTGTTAGACCTATTTTTGTTTCTAATGCTTAGGAATGATTTAGCCTACTTGCATGCGATTTTAGGCATTCGGAATGACCCGAAAGGACAAGACTGTTTTACAAGACATCTATACATATACATAAATAATAATATAAAATCGTTTGTCCTTACTGACTGACTGACTGACTGACTGACTGATTCATCAACGCAGAGCCTAAACTACTAAACCTAGAATGGTGAAACTTGGAGAGCAAGTTCCTTCTATTACGTAACCTCCCACTAAGAAAGGATTTTTGGATTTTCCCCCCCTAAAGGGGTAAAAAGGGGGTTTGTAGTTTGTATGAAAGTCCGTCAATTTTGAAGGTAGGATCTTCAAATTTTGTATTTAGACTAATAATTAAAAAACAGTGAATACGTATTTCAGCGTTTTTGTATATTTTACCTTTAAAGGCGTTAAATAGAGGATGAAAGTTTGTATGGAAATTCCGTAAATTTTGGAGGTATGATCTTCTAATTTTGTATTTAGGCTAATAATTAAAAAATAATGAACACGTTCCACCCCTAGGGGGGTTAAATAGGGGATGGAAATTTGTATGGGAATTCCGTTAATTTTGAAGTTTTGTATTTACCACGGGAACTCAATCCCACGTTAAAACTTTTTTAGCTGCGGGTGAAACCGCGGGGCGGAAAGCTAGTATAATAATAAATCTCTAGAGAGGTCGTGCCTGAACATTGAATATTTTTGTGAAAAATTAATTGCAACAGGAAAACATTTTTTTTTTGAATTTTTGTCTGTCTGTCTGTCTGTTACCACATCACGCCAAAACCACTGGACCGATTTTGATGGGACTTTTTTATTTGACTATGTGTTACCTAGATTCAAACTTAGGACCAAACTGAGGAAAGGGGGGCCGCAAAGTGCGAGTTTCTCGTGCTTCCTCATCATTGTGATATATTTTTATTTTATACTACACCTATTCGGAAAGTATATTATAATATACCTACTTAGTTCTTACTTGAAAAAGGGAAGAAAGGACGTATATCCAAGCGAACGAATATGCGGGCGGCAAAAATATATGGGATTTACTTTCCCTAGATAAATAAATACTTACCTAAATACTTCCTCTAAATACTTTCTCCCCTCTTTTTAAAAAAAAAAAACATAATTCAAGACCAGAAACAGGCGGATGCCAAAAAACAAAAAGTTTGTATCTCGAAGCCCACAAAATGATACTGGCCACTTACATTTTTTGGCAGTATGTACTTTATTTCATTTGCCTCTTTTATATTTTCAAGTAAAAGATATGGCAAAATCAACATGTCCGCGAGAATTCTTTTTCGTTCTTTGATTTATTAATAATAATAATAATAATTAATGTTAATTAAGTGTTTAGTGTTTTCGATGTAATGTGTAACTGTATTAATATAATATGTGTTATGTTTGTTTGTGTTCTGTTCGAATGGATGATGACACTTCAAATGTTCTAAGATATCTTCTCATGTAAGTGATTATCATTCTTTATCTTACAAGGATTTTTAATTATATTTTCCTCATAGGTGTAGTATAAAGCACTAGTTATGTATAACTCGGAAGAAAATGCGATTCCCAACTCGTGTGTATTGAGCATCGGTCATTTCTTCCCTCGATAAACAATGTCCCGTTTTCAGTATGTTCGACACTGCGTGTTTTTCATACAAACCGAGCGTACGAAGTCGCGGGCACAGCTTTTAAATGTATATATTCCCTTCAGGTTCGACGCGGAGAAGCGCTCGCTCCGGCCGCAGCAGTTCTACGGTCTGTGCCGCAACTACGTGGTGCCCCGCGCCGCCGACGCCGCGCCCCTCCCACCCCTCGCGCCCTTCCTCACGCACCCGCGCCCCGCACACAACGTCATCATGTAACATAACAAGCAGGGTTACAACTACGTGGTGCCCCGCGCCGCCGACGCCGCGCCCCTCCCGCCCCTCGCGCCCTTCCTCACGCACCCGCGCCCCGCACACAACGTCATCATGTAACATAACAAGCAGGGTTGCAACTACGTGGTGCCCCGCGCCGCCGACGCCGCGCCCCTCCCGCCCCTCGCGCCCTTCCTCACGCACCCGCGCCCCGCACACAACGTCATCATGTAACATAACAAGCCGGGTTGCAACTACGTGGTGCCCCGCGCCGCCGACGCCGCGCCCCTCCCGCCCCTCGCGCCCTTCCTCACGCACCCGCGCCCCGCACACAACGTCATCATGTAACATAACAAGCCGGGTTGCAACTACGTGGTGCCCCGCGCCGCCGACGCCGCGCCCCTCCCGCCCCTCGCGCCCTTCCTCACGCACCCGCGCCCCGCACACAACGTCATCATGTAACATAACAAGCCGGGTTGCAACTACGTGGTGCCCCGCGCCGCCGACGCCGCGCCCCTCCCGCCCCTCGCGCCCTTCCTCACGCACCCGCGCCCCGCACACAACGTCATCATGTAACATAACAAGCCGGGTTGCAACTACGTGGTGCCCCGCGCCGCCGACGCCGCGCCCCTCCCGCCCCTCGCGCCCTTCCTCACGCACCCGCGCCCCGCACACAACGTCATCATGTAACATAACAAGCCGGGTTGCAACTACGTGGTGCCCCGCGCCGCCGACGCCGCGCCCCTCCCGCCCCTCGCGCCCTTCCTCACGCACCCGCGCCCCGCACACAACGTCATCATGTAAGAAGGGTTTCAGATGCTTTGCAGGTTATGCGGGGCTGTGAAGTAACTTGGCAGACACGGGCGAGAGGGAGTTGTAGTAAGTGAAACTCTTGTGGACTCCGTATACTGAACTCAACTGAACACTCTTTATTACTAAAATCTATACCTTATATAGTAACCTATGAGTGCGTCAATCCACGACACTCTACGTGATTCTATGTAAGTTATCAGGGGAGAGGGACCTTATCTCAATAACGTGATCGCGTGATATTTGCTATATCACACCTCCCCTGAAAAGGATAGGCTTCCCTCCCCTGAAAAGAACATCCTAGCTAAAAACTTCTTTAAAATAAAAATTAACTTAAAATTACAAAATTACTTACAATAGTATAACATAAAAATATAGAACAAGATAATAAGTAAAGTTTTTTCTAAAATTAAATTACATTATAACCTTAATATTCATAATTAGTAAACACATTTTTATTCCATTAATATTATGGCTTACATACTAATGATATTTACCTACACTTTGTTAAATATATTTAAGTTCTAACTGCTATAATGAATAAAAATAACCTAAATAATATTATTATATCACAAATTACTATTAAACTAAGTGTCAAAATCAAGGAAACAAGTCATAATCGAGAAACAAGTCATTATTTGAAGCTTCATTTTTCAAAATTTTCATTCAATTTTCATTGAGCTCATTTTATTATACTAACTCTATTGATTTTACATAATTTTATCAGCTCCCCTATCGTTGCGTCTCGGCGCACCTCCGTTAGTAGAGAGTCCTGACTTATGCAAAATGTAGAGTCACAAATAATTATATCTCTTGAATTCATTATTATCTGACACCATTTTTCTTCAAATATTTGTACGTACATATTATATAATCCACTACTTGAGGCTGCTCAAAACCTAAGAGCGAATTTCTATTCTCCTTACTAACTTCCTTTCCAAATCCGGTATATTCCATACGCCATTTTATAGAACGCGTTAGAACTACTACAAAGTTTACTTTACAATATATGTTCAATCTCATTTCTCCTATCTCAATAAATAACAAACCCTTGAAAGAAACAAAACCTTATAAACCAAGCAATGATTAATACAAAAACAGAAAAAATGCTGATGGCGCATACTAGTCAATTAACTATGTCGTCTACTAGACACATTCCACAATGTTCTAAATCGCTTAAGTATGCAAAAGTAAATTCAATGTCAAGATTGTGATGTAATAATTACTTGTAAACAAATGCTACTTGTTTTAACTTAAAGATAAAATTAAAAACATCCTTACTAAATTTTAAATCACTATCCTTAAACAATGTAAAGAATACTTAACACATAATTAATTATTTTAAGTTACTTAGTATTTAAACCCGCTGTAAAAAAAAAAAAAAAATTAAATAAAAAAATAATAAGCAAAATAATACTACGAACGTCCGATCTTCATGGATTTTCCAAACGCCTCTTCCCAGCCAATTGGGACTCGAACTCCCTGCTGCGTCCCGCGCCCGTCTCGTCCAATTTTCGACGCATCTTGCTCGCAGCACTCGTTGGTTGACGTTGTAGCCCATCTTCTCTCTTAGTCGAAGGTAACGCGCCATCCTGTAGACCGGCAGTTTCCAGCGATTTCTTAGGGTGGTGATTGATCATGACTGCTGGCAAGGTAGCCCCAAAACTACCCTCGGCTCGGTGCCATCTTCCCAAAAGGCAGCACTCGTAAAGCTCAGTCGACTCGGTGACGTCAACGCCGCACGTCTTAGCACGAAGTTGCAGATAATACAGCCACGGTCGCCATGAAGTAACTTGGCAGACACGGGCGAGAGGGAGTTGTAGTAAGTGAAACTCTTGTGGACTCCGTATACTGAACTCAACTGAACACTCTTTATTACTAAAATCTATACCTTATATAGTAACCTATGAGTGCGTCAATCCACGACACTCTACGTGATTCTATGTAAGTTATCAGGGGAGAGGGACCTTATCTCAATAACGTGATCGCGTGATATTTGCTATATCACAGCTGTCAATGTTACGAGTTCAAATACAATTCGGCAATGTAACTCAAAAATACCATGCGCTCTTTATGGATCTCTACAAAATCTACATGATCGAGATAAAATAGGCATGTTGAATGGGTGGTGCCTTAAAAAAAAAAAACGTTTATACCTTAAAATTGATGTCTAAAATACTGTGGATCTAATTCATCATTTAAAAAATGCACATTTCGATTTAATAATCAATTTAAAAATATAGAAGTTATTGATTTGAGTAGTCAACATTTTCTTGCGTGTGACGTCATAACCCAGTATTTTAATACAAAAAATCTTTTGTGACATTTCATAAAAAGTTGCTGATTTGACTAGTAGTCAAATAGCGTATTATAATAATCACAGAAAAATGTTCGGCATTGAATTTATTTTCACTTTTGGTCGATTAGATTAGTTTACCAATATTTGGTATTACTTAAGAATAATATTTTAGTACTTCTTTTTAATAAACTATGTTCCTAATCGGTTTGATACCTTTAAAGCTACGGTTTGATATATGATCGCATTATTTAATGAATTAACTAATTTTAAAATTATCTCAGAGATATACGAGATTTTCTGTATAAATACTTTTAAGCATTTAAGTATACGTACTTTTTTTTACTGTTTCTGTGTACTGATTAATTCGATTATGTTATGTGGAGTTGCATGTTTTGAGACTTAAAACTGTAAATAAGTTAAATTTATTATGATTGCATAATTACATTTCTAAAACTGTAATTATGCTGTAATAATATTGTAGTAGTTTCACTAGTAAAGAAATATTTTTTCAGGTTTTTATTATACATACCTATAGTATTTTCTGTCATCAATTTCTTTTAAATGGCAAATATTATTAGCAGTTAATGTAGTGAAATAAAAATATTATTGGATCTAAGTTTTTTGTACTTCTTAGTTAAAAAGCGAAACGAAAATAGTGTACCACAATCTACATGTTCATAAAAATCAAGTCAGTTGTGAACATAAGGCGGTTTTTTAGCATACGAATTTTCTTTTGATTTCTCGGTTTCGGTTCAGTCACTTGTAACACACACCCCGTGTAAATCCGCCTTATTGTAGTATAAGTTAATAGTGTAAGTAAATTATATTTAATGTATGTATATTGTCTTTGAGTTAAATAAATGTCTATTTAAATGTTTATTGCACATTTTATTTCTAAATATCTAAACTTATAAAATCGTTTGTCCTTACTGACTGACTGACTGATTCATCAACGCAGAGCCTAAACTACTAAAGCTAGAATTGTGAAACCCCCCCCCCCCCCCCCCCTAAACGGGTAAAAAGGGGGATTAAAGTTTGTATGAAAGTCCGTCAATTTTAAAGGTAGGATCTCCAAATTTTGTATTTAACCTAATAATTAAAAAATAATGAACACGTGTTTCAGCGTTTTTGTATTTTCCACCCCTAAGGGGGTTAAATAGGGGATGAAAGTTTGTATTGAAATTCCGACAATTTTAAAGGAAGGATCTGCGCGGGAACTCAATCCCACGGGAAAACTCTTAGCTGCGGGTGAAACCGCGGGGCGGAAAGCTAGTTGTTATATAATACCTACATGTCTTAAGACTAAATACAATATTTCATAAAACTATATGTGCAAGCATGTACAAGGTGCAAAACTTCAGCTGACTTTTAAGGTTTAAGAGATGAAGTTATTCATGAAACCGAGTCATTTTTCTCAAGGAAAATAGTTTGAAGAAAGAAAAATTGCTTTTACATATACACAAATCACGCCTTTATCCCTAGTGGGGTAGGCAGAGCAAAAACGACCTAAACAAAAGTCGTTCCATTACAGATGATTATGTAAAATTGCTTTTAGTACATGAAAATTGTGCTGCTCAAACTCATTCTGTATAGGAGGCCCAAATTTATAACGCATTTCACCCACATAGGTCCTTGACTTGAGGAAAGTGGTTAATTTTCATTGGTAATCAATCTCATCCTAAGGCTTGGTTGTCATTTTTTTAAATCCCATTAAAATACAAAACTTAGGACTAAATAGAGTATTTGTTATGGTACTTGTATAACCCGGTGCTACCTGCTCCTCAACAGCAGTATGGTACTTGTATAACCCGGTGCTACCTGCTCCTCAACAGCAGTATGGTACTTGTATAACCCGGTGCTACCTGCTCCTCAACAGCAGTATGGTACTTGTATAACCCGGTGCTACCTGCTCCTCAACAGCAGTATGGTACTTGTATAACCCGGTGCTACCTGCTCCTCAACAGCAGTATGGGGAAGTTCTCGGTGACGAGGTAGTCGTCCTCGAATATCACAGCAATGTTCAGCTCGAACTCTGTTATAGATATAAATAAGTTTCATTAATATGCGAAAGTACTGTGTCGGTCTGCTTGTTTCTTTTCCAACCGCTGAACGGATTTTAATGAAATTTCGCATGGTGATAGTGATAGATATTAATCTGGACACGAACATAGACAATTTACGGCGTGAAAATTCTTCATTCCCATGGGAAAATCACTTAGCCGCGGAAGAAAAGCTAGTATTTATCATGTTAAGTGTGCAGTGTGCTCACCGATCTTGAAGTTGTGTGTGGTGGCAGTAGGGCAGGTGAAGAGTCGCGGCAACACCATATGTAACGGTAGAGGTCGCCCGCGAGCGATGTCCGCGCCGCAACCGCACGCCACTTGGATGTTCTGGATCTCCGTCGCTGCAAACAGAAATGGTTCATGGTTCACATACTGAAACCTGACTAGGTACTGAAAAATAAAGTTATTCTCATTTGAAACTTTGAAACCGTGTTGTACGAACTATTACCTATCGATTTTACAAATGGAGATATTAAATACACGCATGCTTTATAACTAGCAGGGAAGACTAGGTATTTACCATCTCTGGAGTACCCATCCTGCGCGCCGCAGGTCTCGACTCTAACAAGCTGCAGCTCGATCGACTTGATGGCCACCGAGCACTCGTCCACGCGGATCTGGAGATGAGTTAATCATCATGGTATAGCTTAAAAGTGGCTAAAACTTAAAACTATGATAGCGTCAGAATTTCTTACACTTTAGGACAGCCGATAAAAGAATAGCCATTTGGTGAAATGGAATTTTTGAGAAGTGGCCGTTTGAGAAAAATGGTCGTTCGGTGAAATCGACTTTTCGCGAGTGCCTTTTGTTGACGCCTATCTGCTGAGATGACGACGACTGACTTCATAATCATAACTCGAATGCGTCGAGGACTCAATGGACACCCAGGCGGGGTTCCTGCTCCTGGGGAGGACTTAAGAAGTTGATTCATCAATGCGTTTAATTGAGTTACCATCCCGGTGATGGGTTTGTCCAGCGCACAGACAGTGGAATCTATCTCCGCGTAGATGTGGAAGGAAGGCATGTGGTGTTTGGAGGAGGGCGCGCGGATCGTCGTCGGAGAGATCTCGCAGCGCACTGGTTTCAGCGGCGGTGCCTCTTGCTGTAAACAACATTGTTCAAAGTAAGATATAACACAGTGTCTCGCATTGTTCAAAGTAAGATATAACACAGTGTCTCGAACAATTATCATATTAACTTTTGTTAGGAGGGAGGGACTGTAGTCTATACCAAAGCAGAGGTGATCCAGAGTCGCTAATGGAGGGACCCAGAAGCCAAAAAGCACTGGCATTCCTTCCGCACACTCTTGAGATGCAAATATTTCATTGGATATGAATCAGCAGCATTACCTATCTATTTAAAAAACTATTAATCAAAACTGATCTTATGTCTAATAGTTGTAAAACATTATCTGATTAACAAGAGGTGGGGTATTTTAACAGCTAATGCAATCTTTTTACTCTAACTACCTATTTATAAAATATTCGGCGCTCACTTGCAGGTTTGACGATAAACATTAGCCTCGACGTTTCGATCCTATACGAGGATCTTATTCAGAAGATCTCTCTACCGCTACCGCCCGCCAAGTGCGACCTTCGACTGCGGTTCGCTGCTCGCTGCGCTCGCGCTGACAACACGACAGGTGGCGCTGTAGTCTGTAGTCGACACTGGGCCTGGTTCTTGTGTTGGTGGATTATCGTTTGTAAGGTTCAAACACACGACACTAACTCTATAATTTCGTTTTTAACTTGTTGTATTGTACGGACGCAGTGGCGACATCTCGCTGGGTCTCGCCGATTTAGCTCTTCCCACACTCGCATCGCAAGGAATGGAATACACGCCTGGTCCACTTAGAGGCTCCTTGTCTTTCGCCGACCTTAGCCAACTCCTTACCTTATTTGTGTATTCGGTCGGAAGATGGTTTTAATCATGGTATAAATATTTACTACGCGTTGTAATGTCGTATTTACGATTAAGTAGAAAACCAATCTTGTCTGTTCTGTTATGCCTTTTAAATACGGAAGATAAATGGGGCGCCGTTCCGCATTTGATGGACTCTCGTTTTTGGATGCGTTTGTTATTGTTATTCGCCAACTCTGCTTCCAATTGTACCCATTTGACTCTAATACCCTGTTACATGATTAAGCTCCAACTCTATAAAATCTGGGTCACATAGGCGAAGCGCTCTATTTATCACAGAGCGGGGTAGGTACTGAGTAGAGATGACGTGGATGACGATGCGAGTCGGCGATGTTTCAGGTACCTATCCGTGTGAGTAGGTTTTCTGTACACAGTGTGTCGTAAGCGACCGTCAACTTCTCGCATGACTAGGACATCCAAGAATGGTAGAGCGCCGCCGTATTCTCCTTTCTCCACCGTGAACTTTACTTTTGGGTGGACAGAGTTTAGGTGTTCTATTGTAACATCCACCTTGTTTTCGTTTTATGGCAAACACATCATCTACGTACAGAAACCAACACTTAGGCGTGTGGGGAGCATTCTTCAGCGCTTCCTGTTCAAGCCACTCCATGAATATATTTCTTCTCTCCTGAAGAAGCTCAGAAATTGAGGCGGCAGGCCCTGTGCCCTATTTGCCAATCCCGTTTAATCAGATCAGAGCTCAGGTACGTCTGCTCACCCAAACCAAACACAATGCCCGTTGGGCTAGGACAACCAGCTGCAGACAGTCTAGAGAATCGGTACCTGCACTAACACCGCGACTGACCAGCAGACTACTCAGCCTACAACGCAAAGACTTACGTACACTAGTGGGTACACTCACCGGTCACTGCCCACTGAACAAACACATGTACACCATCAACGCGACAGACAGCCCATTGTGCAAGGGCTGCCTTGACGCGGAAGAAACGGCAACCCACGGAATCCTGGAATGCGTGGGAGTTGCAGACCACCGGGCACAAATCCTCGGCAATCCGGGGTCGCTCATGGAAGCCTGTGAATGTCCCAGGAGACTTCTGAGTTTCTGGAAAGAGCTGGGTTGGCTAATTTAGACAACTGTCCCACTCACGCATAACGGACCAACTAAGAGTCTAAAGTCTTCGGAAAAGGGAGCCCCACAATTGAATTGAATTGACAATACAATACAATTCTCTCCTGAAGAAGATCCTCGTATATAGGATCGAAACGTCGAGGCTAATCTCTCCGTCAAACCTACAAATGAGTGCCAAATATTTTATAAATATGAATAACACTTGTTCGTCGTTTTCTTACTACCTAGTTAAAAATATCAAAATCGAACAACAAGATAAAATAATAGGCATGTTGATTGGGTGGCTAAAAAAAATTCAAAACCTTTTTACCTTAAAACTGATGGCTAAAATACTGTGGGTTTCATGCATCATTTAAAAAAAAATGCAAATTTCGATTTAAAGCGCCCACTACACTCTCGACCGAAGTTCTTCGGAAAGCGCGTCGAAGTGGAGTCGAGGCGAGGAGACACTACACACTCGTAGGACTTCGCAAAAGCTCAGTCGCTAGGCGCCTTAAAGATGGATGACGTGCAAGTTGCAGCTGCCGCTGCTTCGTGCTCTCTTGCTTATTTAACTATATACGAATACATAGTACAAAAAAATTAAAATTCTTCAACTGGTACATTCATTATTTCGCTTATAGGTACCCTATTAAAATGTACTTTATGGCTTATACACACTCAAGCATCGTAAATTGTTTTTTTATCTTTATATCCCGCATGTTTAGCGTACGATCCCGGATGGTATAGTGGATAGGGCCGCAGCCTTCTGTGCAGGAGGTCGTGTCGTGGTTCGAATCTCACCACGTACCAATGTGTTTTTCAGTTTTCAAATTTCATATGTACGTTTATTCGGCGCTTTTACGGTGAAGTAAAACATCGTGAGGAAACCTAAGAAATTCAAAGGTTGTGTGTAACCCAATCTAGGATTAGGTCTGGTTTCCCTTCTGGGTTTCGGAGGTCAGATGGCAGTCGCTCTGTGTAAAAACCAGTACCCTCGTTCAATCCCTTAGATTAGGTAGCCGACCCCGAGAGATACGGGAAAAAGACTAGAAAGATGATGTCCTGCATGTTTAGCGTCCCATATAATGAATTGTCCTTGTAACAATTCTAAGAATAAGCGATTAATCTTGAGACAACAAACTCATCCTGGCCACGACATACACGACATACGTTGGCAAAGATTTCTATTAAACTGAATTCGAGTAATGTAGTGTGTCACTTCGTGCTCGAACTTCGGGCCCTTTGACTCGGACACAAAAAAACCGACACAGAACGGAAGTTGCCCGGAGCGAAGTAAAGTTGCACAAAGTGCCTCTCTACACTCTCGTGCTTGGCTTACTTCGGTCAACTTCGCGCGTAATGTAGTGGGCGCTTAATAATCAAGTTATTGATTAATATAGAAGTTATTGATTTGAGTGGTCATCATTTACTTGCGTGTGAAGTCATAATCCAGTATTTTAATAAAAAGAAAATGTTTTTGACATTTCATAAAAATTTGCTGATTTGACTAGTAAGTAGTAGTCAAATAGCGTATTACATGTCTATACTGCACAAAGAACTGGCATCCGGCATTCACAGGTTTGTTGAACAGCGACCGTTTCATAGTCGCCTTTAGGGTATACATCACATTCACAAACACCCCATGATAAGTCTCCAGCAGCCCTGGGTACCCGGGAGTGGTGGCCCCGCGAGGCACCAACGGTAACTCGAACGGGATCTCTGTCACTCCGGAGGGAATCTTCCCAGCAGGGGCTAGTTCCACTGTTGTGTTGATCAGGTTGATTGGCTGGCAAAAATAAAAGAAACAATAGTTATTTAAGAAAATTCTTACATTTTTAAAGACAAATATACCTACATACAATGCAATAAATAAAAATACAATAGTTTCTGGTATATTTATTGTTTCAAAATTAAATAATATTATAATAAATAATTATATTGTAATAAGATAAGAACATAATTTATAGTTTGAAGTGCTATTTCTGAAATACTAGTAAATAAGATGAAAAAACATTATTTAAAATAAAGTCTTGTAGGTACACTGAAGTTATTAAATGAGTACCATTTAAGAACAAATAGAACTAGTAAGTTCTATTCCTAAACTAATTGCATTGTTAGAATTGTTAATTACTACTTAATTACTGAGTGACATTATCAAAGAAAACTTTATACTTCTATGTACTTTGAGCTCAACTAATCTACCTATTTGTTTTACTACAAGATTGATCACAGATACTTTTTTACTTTTACAGTTATTGACTAACAGATTCTGTATTTTCCTTATTTTGTCTTTTAAAAGGGAAAGTCATTTTTGAGATCTTGATATAACCTGGCATCACACTTGGCAAATTTGATATCAGTTTCGTAGGTAAAGACTGAAAGTTGAAAATTAATTTAGAACATTGTTTCATTTTTGAGATAAAGACATTATAGGGAATGTATGAATTTACTTTAGTGCACAGATGATTTCAAATTATAAAAATAAAAACTTTATTATAATATTTGGAATTTAATGGTCTATTTGGAATTGGTAGTTACAATGAAAAAATCACACTAAACTCCCATACACCTCATCAGAACAAACATCTAGAATCTAGATAATAGCGAAATCATAGTGGAAACGAGATAACTTAAAAGATTGATAGACCAAACATTTATATTAATTTGATTTTAAAAAAAACTTAAAAACAAAACCGCTTCAGTAGATTTTACACCTCGTGTGTACTAAAGTAATCAGTCTGAAGTCGACATGGTTGAACTATATTTGATATAGGTACCTTGATATTGCTAGAGAAAGCGTCCAGTATTCCGGTGTTCTTAGCGCTCAGCTGCAGCCCGACCGAGCCGTCTAGCACGAGCGTCAGGCCGTCGTGCCGCGCCTCGCCGCTGCTCTCCACTACCACCACGCCTGCTATCATGTCCTGGTATAGCAAGACAGGTCGAACATATAGATTTCATTGTGAAAACACGCCCACTGTCAAGCCATTATTTTCATCGAAATAGCTTGCTTAGAAAGGTCAAATCATATATACAGGAAATATACCTGATACCGTGTTTTGCACTGGTATTGAATTTCAAAAATTACATAAAAATATAGTCGAAAATAAGAGAAAACAGCTCACCCCTTCATGGTAAACTTTGCTCGCTCGTTTTAAATTAATCGTAAGAGTTGTTGACATTTTTAAACCTTGTTACAGAAGCTTCTTATGTTTAATATTTATTTAAGTATTTTTAAACATTTAACACTCAAATAATAACAGCAAAATTATTAAATTAATAAGTAAACAATTAATTTCACTCGTCTCCAGTTTGACTTCTTTTTTTTTAAAGGTGCTAATAGACGTCCGGACCGGACGACCATAGACAACACCGGATTAGCAGTTAGTGTTGCCCGGCCCCTTTTCCAAAAATAACATAAGTTGGCTCGAAAAGTAACATTTTGACCATAAAAACCTTAACCCTGTACGTTAGAGCCCCCGGGTTTGAGTCGCGTCGACGGGAAAAGGCCGGATGGGCTAACCCTAATCCCTTGGGAAAGAGGTCGCTCTTTGATATGGGACGCAACGTGTGTAAGCACTTTCGCGGTCTCTCACCTATCACGTACAATGCGGGCAGCAGGAGCGGCTGCGGAGTGGGCTGCGGTTCAAAAACATACTAAGTACGCTCCACTGAAGGGTACTCATCTATTTGTGCCCTTCGCAGTCGAAGTGAGTGGCCCCTGGTGTAAGGAGGCGAGGGCCTTTGTCAGACAGTTGGGGCGGCGCTTAAGGGACCATAATGCAGAACCTCGCGCCGAATGGTACCTGGTGCAGCGCATTTCACTGGCGATACAGCGCGGAAACGCAGCCAGTGTAATGGGCACATTTGCATCGGGTACCATTCGGGGCGGGCTTTTTGCCTAAAATTGTAAATAGTTTGTATTTTTATTTGTTACCACTTATATTATGTAATTTTATTTTAATTTACTAAATAAAAAAAAAAAAAAAAAAAAACCAAATTATACCTTCTATTCGTATGTGTAAGTGAGATAACGCTATATAAAAAACCTAATTTGTAACTGTACTGGTGGTAAATAAAGATTTATTTTTTGTGTATTATTTGTTTATCTCCCTTTTGGTCTCCGATTTATTATTATTATTACGTGTTTCACCATTATCTCGGGACTATAGAGTCTCGACATGAGAGGGTCAAAAATAACGTAAAATGTTACTTTTATAACATTGTGGCAACTCTAACCCGTCAATAATAATAATAATGTGCGGCGGACCGTCGTCCACACGTCCGGACCGCACCAATTTGACACCTTTAAAGTGTTAACAGACGTCCGGACCGGACGACCATAGACAACACCGGACTAGCAGTTAGTGTTGCCCGGCCCCTTTGCCAAAAATAACATAAGTTGGTTCGAAAAGTAACATTCTGACCACAAAAACTTAATTTGTAACTGTAGTACTGGTACTGGTGGTAAATAAAGATTTATTTTTTGTGTACATTTGTTTTTCTCCCTTTTGGTCTTTTGTTTACGCGAGCTGTCAGATTAAAAGTCGCTCTAACGGTTTCCCCTAGGTGCATGCGTGAACGCACTCCTGGGTAGCTTAAAAAATTCAAAACGTTTATACTTAAAACTAATGGCTAAAAATATTGTGGATTTCATTCATCATTAAAAAAAATGCACATTTAGATTTTAATAATCGAATTAAAAGTATATAAGTTATTGATTTGATTAGTCAATAAGTATTTACTAAAATGTGACGTCATAATTTACACAGATAATTTACTATTTTCATACAAAAAAGCGTTTTTGATATTTCATAAAAAGTTGCTGATTTGACTAGTTGGAAAGTAGCCAAAAACTACAATAAAACTATTTTATTAAATTTATTTTATTTGTATGGAAATATCAAAATAGTTTTTTTGCATAAAAGTATCAAAATAGTTTTATTGTAGTTTTTCTGTGTTTAAATGTGAAAGATTTTTAAAATTAGCGCCATTTTCGTGTGCAACGACTCATTCTACTCTACGGGGTGTAAGGGACAGCGTCCCGCAAACTTATAGGGGTTGCTCAGTCAACCAAACTGAACAATTATCACCGGGAATTTTTCTCAGGAAATGAAAAAGAGTTTGCTTTTTAATACAAAGTGACCGCCTCGATCCGACAATTTGTATGGAAAAGCAAATTTTTTTTTTTTATATCCTGAAAAAAAAATCCTGGTTATATTATATTGTTCAGTTTCGTTGACTGAGCAACCCTATCAGTTTGCGGGACGCTGTCCCTTACACCCAGTATATGCGTGCTTTAATATAGATGTATGTAGAATGACAAACAACAGATAGACTAAAAAACTGACTGAGTGGCTACCTAGAGACGGACAAAGAAGTAGAGGCAGACCAAGGAAGAGGTATGATATATAAGATAAGTTTTATTTAAGTTAAGGAGAGATGTGGAGCAGCCTGGAGAACAGAGAGGACTGGAGGGAACTGGGGGTGGGGGAGGCCTACGCCAATGAGGCGACTTCCACGTGAATAAAGATTAGGTAAATTATTAATTAAAAAACACTAATTTTTATAAAGATGATTTAATTTATTGATTTATTTATTGTAACTAATTGTAAATTAAACTGAATTGATTATATATTATGCTATTATAATGTATTCAAAAATTATGAATTATGTGGTAGAATAAATAGTATTTTTATTTTATTTTTTTATGCGTGCTTTAATGGCATTTCTACAAAAAAACAATGCAGTACAAAATTAGATTTTATTGTGAGGTGTACAGCTACAGCTAGCAATAATCCTCCATAGTATTTTTTACACAAATAAAAATTAACTATATACATAGTACTGTCAAAATTGGTGTTGCTGTCATATTAAGTCCTCTAAATCACAAACTCTAAATGGATGAATGAAAAAAAAAACAGCATGTCAATAGATTTTCAGATTTTACATTTTACTCTGATTTTACAGAAAAATTTAATAGATTACATCCAATGCGAATTTCGTCGCTGCAATAAAACAACCATATTTTGATGTCAATAGTTGCTTGGCGAGATTAATTTGTTGCAATACCAACTTTATTTGATATCTCAGTTCATTATAAAATGGATAAGAAACGCGAGCTTTATAAACCATGTGATGAAAATATACCGAAAACTTGCGCAGAAGATCAGACAGTCGAACAAGGTAAACATCACATAATTAAATTTTCAATTTTTTCATTTCATTTATTTAGATTAAATTATTCATTGCAATACATGTACATTCAAAAAGGTCTTATAAAAAAATATGACTGGTACATGCACCCTGTTAGGGAGGAGGCTATTTAGCACAAATAACATAGGTATTTACAGCTAAAACCATTTATTCGTAGGCTAAAACATCATAATAACAATCAACATTAATTAGGCATTCCAAAATAAAACTTAAAACAATTTAAAACATTAAAATCTTTACAATAGTGTCAAACAATAATATTACTTAGTAATAGTAAGTTAAGTAGGTACCTAGTACCTACCTACCTATAAATATTCAAAATCAATAATATTTGTATTTTAAAACAACTATTTAATTAAAACTTAAATTTTTTTTTTTTTTTTATTAGCACCCTCTTACTGAATATAAATGCACCTGTGATTTGCACGTATAAATAATGATGATGTCGTTTTGTAGAGTAGGTACGAAATAAATATTAAATGTATTTTTGGGCAGCTCTCCCAAGTAATCAAAAGACTGTTACAGAGTTACGTAATAGCTACTAAGGCCCGTATTTATAATCAGCTCTCAAGAGTGACAGCGAGTTTGAGTTTGTATCAGAAACGTCATTCCAGTACAAAATCACCTGTCAAATCCGCACTCAATATTGCTCTCAATCTTGACATCGCTTTATAAATACGAGCCTAAGATATAATTATGTCGTTGGTACAATAAATTGCGTTTCAGAAGTAATTAATGTAATGATAAACAGTGAAGGCAAATCAACTTTTAATTTGTTACAATTTTTATTCGTTAATATAATCTGATATTAATAATGCCTATAATACTTTAAATTTTTACCTTGTAGAGGTGATCGACCGCATATCAGGAAACTTCAGAGTGCTACCATGTTTTGAGAAGTCCTATTATGAGCACAAGTACATAAAAGCCCACTCTATGCAGGTTAATGAGTTACTAAGATGCCGCTGGCAACGATACAAGAACAATGTTGAAAATAAGAAGATAATTCCATTCCAATTTCCTACCGTCACGTAAGATCAAATGTATTTTTATCTACGGGGTCTATTTCATGGATACTTATTTACAAATTGATGGTGTGGTGTGGTGTGGTTAATAAATTAAAATAAAAAACAAAGACGAAATAAGTAGGAAGTCTCACAGTTAAACCCCGTTCACCATAAGATGATTTTTACTGACAGCTCATACATGACATAACTGCCGATATAAAAAGCATCATGACAGAACGCTGTAAACATGGGTTGCGTTAGTTTGCCGTGGCACTGCGCACTGTTAGAAAATCGCGAGTGATAGGTATTTTGAGTTACGTTATTTTGTTTTTCTTAATGATAAGATGAAAAACAAAATGTTGTAGTATTGCTATAGTGACGGGTTGTCAGCCCATCGCCTAAATTGCAATACATTGAAACCCTCGATTCCCTTAGCTGATTTTTACAGCATGCACGGGAGGAGATGCAGCTAGCACATTCTACGTTTTTCTATCACTCCCAGTCCAGCATGGAAGCATTGTATATGGACTGTCAGTAATCATCTTATGGTGAACGGGTTAAAGTTAGTCAGTTCCATTCCAATGACTTTCAGTACTGAGAAGTAATTATTAAGCCTACTTGATTTACAAAGACGAATGAATACGTATTATAATTGGCCTAGGTCTATTGTAATTGTATGATGGTATGATGGATTCAAATGCGTCAACGTCAAATTGTATTGTTGTTTTAGGGTGACCATAATTAAAGTAAGAGTATGTTTGGAGAAAGATATGAAAGAAAACAAACAAACATTACATTCGTTCGAATAATTATACAGATTTATTTTTGGTCAGCGCAGGCCACAGCACCGACAGCACGCAAAAACACAGAGGATGCTCAGAAAACGAAATTAGTAAAATAGGCGCCTATTCTTAGAAATTATTAGTCTCTAAAGTGAGAAAAAAAAACAGTTATTGTTCTGATACGAACAGCCACTGTTACTTTTAATTTAAGACATTGGCCATTTCTTTGAAATTAACATTCTAAAATGAGAGAAGAAGAAAGTTTTGGAGATAAAAGGCACTTATTTTTAATTAAACACATTTAAAATTTAAAGAATTTTCCATAGAAAAAATACTGCTGTTTTAACTTCTAAAACTTTAGTTTGAGTCCACGTCTTTTTTACTACTCCTATTTGCGTATCGCACAGAGGGCACAGTCGAATCGATCCCTAAAATCACTCGTTTCACTTTGCTCTATTTTTCGATTTCATTCCTTCCAAATAAATGAACCTATTCGCCATCTTTCTTGTTTTGAAAAACAGCACCACGCGTGGTTATATTTTGGTACTACATCACACGACAGGCCTAGGCAAATTGTTATTGGCAGTACTAATGCTGCGAACTATAAAATGCCGAAGTTATACAAACGGCGTAAGGCCATAAGTTATTTGCGGCCTTCGGTAGATTATAAACCATATTTATTTTGTCTTTGTAAAGGGACGAGTTCGTTTGTTAATTTAAATGCATGCCAGATCCCAGCCATAGATTAGTAAGTTTTGATAATATTTTAAAAAATACCAGTTCAAAACTAAATCATCTCCCTAGCCTTTTCCCGTATTTCACGGGGTCTCGGCTACCTAATCTAGGGGATTGAACGAGGGTACTGGTTTTTATACAGAGCTACTGCTATCTCACCTCCACAACCCAAAAGGGTAACCAGACCCAATCCTAGATTAGATTTTTGCCAGGCTAGTGGCCAACCCTCTTACAGCTGTCAGAGTTTTCAAGCCGCCACTGCTCTGCTTAGTGATAGCCTCCGATTTAGATTAACGACTCTCATAACTACGATATGAACCGGGATCAACGGCTTAACGTGACTTCAGAAGCACAGAAACGCTCGAGTTGTATACCACTACCGGTCACCCATGGCAAGGCCACGGCGATGGTTGCTTAACATTCATTATCGGAATGAATAAATAAAAATAATAATAAATAATCTATACCTACATAATAATATAATAAAACTGTAAAGTAGGTGAATTCTGTACATTGAATATTTAAAAAAAAAATGCATTGAGGGGGCTTCTTACACGTAATAGATCCCAAAAATATTTTTTTTGAATTTTTTGTCTGTCTGTCTGTCTGTCTTTCTGTCTGTTTGTCCGGGCTAATCTCAGAATCTACTGGACCGATTTTAATGGGATGGGATTTTTTTTATTTGACTCAGTATCACCTGGACAGTAAACAAGGATATAAATAATCACGCCAATAGACTTAGGGGGTAGGGTGAGGTGGTCATGGATGAACCACCTAATTTTTAAACTCATGTAACTTTTTTCGGAAAGATTCTATGAAAAAAAAGAAGAAACAGCTTAATAGCCTGTTTATTTGATTTTTAAATTTAATTTCTCATTACTGTGTAACTATGTCCAGTTTTTGTTTATTTTTGTTTTTTTAAAAAATGGGAAATGGTTCATCGAGTACCCCCACTGGTACTAAATGAACCGGGGGGATGGCACTAATTGAACCGGCGGTGGTACTAATTGAATAGGCAGTGGTACTAATTGAATAGGCTGTGGCACTAATTGAACCAACAGTGGTTTTTCTTGCACATGGTCGCATTCATCTACAATAAAGAAATGTAGGATATGGTATGTAAAGTCAGGAGTACGATTATCTGACCCTAGCAAGAACTCTGCACAGGATCTTTCCTGCAGCAGCATCGTATTTGATAGACACAGCAGCCTTTTAAGATCACAAGAAAGACAGCGACATCGTAAGTATTGGATAGTCGCAGCTACCACATAGGATCGCAGGAACGACAACAGCATCGTATTGGCTGGACACAACAGCCTTTTAAGATCACCAGGAAGACAGTAGCATTGTAAGTATTGGATAGTCGCAGCAACCACTTAGGATCACAGGAAAGACAGCCGCATCGTAAGTATTAGATAGATGCACGCAGCTGCCACTTATTATCACAGGGAAGACAGCGGCATCGTAAGTATTGAATAGTTGCAGTTATCACTTAGGAACACAGGAAAACAGCAGAATCTTAAGTATTGGAGAGACGCAGCTGCCACGTAGGATCACCAGGAAAACAGCAACTTTGTAAGTATTGTATAGACGCAGCTGCCACTTAGGATCACCGGGAAGACAGCAGCATCGTAAGTATTGGATACATGAAGCAGCCACTTAGGATCACAGGAAAGACAGCAGCATCGTAAGACACAGCAGCCTTTTAAGATCACAAGGAAGATAGCAGCATCGTAAGTATTGGATAGACGCAGCTGACATTTAAGGAGAAGACAGCGGCATCGTAAGTATTGAATAGACCTCCGTCCCACACTCTCCTCCTCCCACACTTCCCTATCGCGCCTCCCATTTTTCACTTTTCTCTCATCCCTCACTGCCGTCTTGTCCCTCACTTCCCTCACTTTCCTCTCGTCCCTCACCTCCCGATCATCCCTCACTCCCTTTTCATCTGTCACTTTCCTTCATCCCTCACCTCCCGCATATCCCTCACTTCCCTATAGGATTGAAATTTATGTCTCCATGTAGTAAAATACCCATATTTTATGTTAAAAAATATTTCAGATCGTTTTTACAGATTTAAAGGAGTATTTTCACGTCGGACGCACTAAAAATGCGGTTGGGAAAATGACCCAATCGTACTGCTGTCTGTACCAACGGTAACAAACATGTCAAATTAAGGATAAATAACATCTTGTTATAATAAAAAATCATTTGACGAATCATAGGCATACGAAAATATAATACACCTTATACTTATCAAACAGTTTATTAAATCAACTTTAGATCACATAACATTGAGATCTGCGAACATTTAGTTGCAATCATCTGTACGTAAACATTAAACTCTGATAGTAACAATTTTAGCATTATTTCGTAATGGCAATCACAGGCTTAAGATATCTTATACCTACAGGGTCAAACTTATTGCAGATCAATTTTAAGGACTAGGAACCTTACCTACGTATACTTTATCATTCAGTCTTAATTATTTTAATCAGTCTGAGACATTATTAGAACATACAAACAAAATATACTTTAATTAACTTTAAACCACAAAACATTGAGATCTGTGAATATTAGGTTGTAATCATAAAAAACATAAACATTAAACTATGAAAATAACAATTTTAGCCTTATTTCGTAAAATCAATCGCAGACTCAAGATCTCTTAAACTTATTGCAGATCAATTTTAAGGACTACCTTATCTACGTAGGTATACATAATCATTCAAACTTAATTACTTTTATCAGTCTGCTGATAAATTGAATAATTATTAGTAATTGTTATTACTTCTATTTAGCTCTTACTGTACTTATCTAAACATTTGGCATTTTTAATTTCTTAACATTAGTCTTATCATATTAGAAATTATTAGAACATACGAACAAAATTAAAATAAACTTCGCTTTTAATTTTAAAATAAGTTGTTGAATCCCTGAAACATGAGGGCAACTCGAGAAACGGTTCTGTTTAAAGAAATCTATTAATAGATTAGATATTTAATATAAATTTAATATAAAAAATATAATCCAACCAAATATTAAATAAATTTAATAACGTAAGTTCAGTAATGAAAAATTGACGGAAAAATTATAATTGACGTTTCGTCGACTTGTCCCCTGCATTGTTGGTTCAGGTAAAATGAACATAATGTCTTCTTTATTTACCCCAGCTGTGTCAGGTTCAAGTGGTTCAACAAAAGTTTGACGCCATTTGCTTTTTAATTTTAAATACGATACATAAAAATCAAAAGTATCTTCTTCAGTGTCAGCTTCTTCTAAAATTTTTGCCACGTAATATACGTTTATCTTTTTCGTTTTGAACAAAATTAATACATAATCCCCCACTTGAGGATTACGCGGAAGTGGTGAAAAATCTTCAGTTAATATTAGTTCTTCATCCTCAGATTCATCAGCGTATTGCTCACCACCAGAACTTGAACCACTAGCATTAAATTCTCCTTGCTCATCATCCGACGAAGCAGAAGCTGAAGTAAAAGCTTTATTTTTTTTGAAAAGGTCCCGTTTGACAGTTTTTTTTGTTACAGATTTAATATTTTTTTTTGCCTTTGGAGTCTTCCGCTTAGCTAAAGCTTCTTTTTCAGGTGTATCAGTAGCTATTAAACTTTTACCTGCCTTTCTTGTATTTCTGTTACTCTTTCTTTGAGGAGCCTTTAGTGGCGTTCGGAAAGTTTTTGGTGGGATAAAGTCTGGTTCATTTTTTGAAAGTGGAGAGCGAATTCGTTTTTTGGATGAAACACTTACTTCAGCTCTTGATGTGCTTGCTTGAGCTTCGCCAATTGCTGGCGACGTCAAAGTAGCTTTTTCACAAGAAACGTGATTTTTGGGTGAAACATTTACTTTAGCTATTGACGAGCTGGATATTTCAGCTTTAGTCACGGCCATTGCTCGCGATGTAACAGGAGTTTGTTTACATGGCACCCGTTTTTCGAATGAAACATTTACTTTAGTCGTTGACGTGCTTGGTCCAAGTATTTTAGCATCAGTCTCGGCCATCACTCTACAAGAAACCTGTTGTTTGATTAAAACAGACGTGCTTGATCCAAATAATTCTGCATCAGCTTCAGCTGCTGTTAGAATATCAATTTTTTTACTAGACACAGTTATTGATGAGTCCAGTTTATTGGCCATAACGGCTTGATTCAATGATGCTAAAGTAAGATTGGATAGACATTCTACCTTTCTTTTAGGCGATTCGTTAGGAGATTTATTAGGGGTTAATTGTGGTTCAGTACACTCACTGACAACGTTGGGTTCGGACGATTGATCTTCTGTTTGTTTATCTTGGTCATTTGAACATCCGAGAGACAATGAACCGCTCGAGTCACTTTCTGTGTCGCTTTCGTTGATTATTTCGTTGCTGTTTGCAGGTGGCAATGGCCTGTCAGTGACCGTACTGGGAAGAAAATCAATTTCGCTAAAAATATTTTCATCTAACGGAAAAATTCCGCACTTTTTAAAAGCGTTGATGATATTTGTCGGAGTCATGGATTTCGGGTACGCGATGCCAACGCATTCTGCAACCTCATAAATGGTAAAAGACTGTCCTGGATGCCGTAACAACCACGAGTCAACGGCAGAATTATAGAAGGTCTTAAACGGTCCATTCAGTCCAACATCTAAAGGCTGCATTTTGGAGGTGGTGTGTGGGTGTAGGGTAAGAATTGTAACACCTGATGCCTTTGCTAAATTCAGCGCCTCAATCGATAGATGACTTTCGTGGTTATCCATGAGTAACAAAGAAGGGTTTTCTTTGGATGATGATGTGACCTTGATGAAGTGCTTCATAACCTCAACAAATAAGTCGGAATTCATCCAACCACTGGGTGAAGCCAAACCAAGAGTTCCGTTAGGTGCCCCATTCACCATATGTGGCTTAAAATGTACCCGCGGAAAAACCATCGCTGGTGGCATTGCTTGGCCCAATGCATTTACTATACAGCATGTAGTGACTAAAACGCCTCGTTCGCCACTTGTGACCTTTGAGGCACTTCTACCTTTAGTTGCTAATATTTTTGGTGGGCGCTGCACCGTGGTTGTCGCCGTTTCGTCGAGATTATACACACGGTGGCCATTTCCAAAATCAGGGTGACGACTCATAACATCTTTAAGATTCTCGAAGAATTTTTTAACATTGGTTTCGTTGAATGCGGTTGCCCTGGCTAGACTACAGGCCTCTGGCTTTCGAAGCGAAATATCTGTGTGCCTCTTGCGAAACCCTCTCAACCAATCATGACCAGCCATTTCGTTGGTCTTCCATGTTGAAGGCATCTCAATATTATTCAGTTTGGCCATTTGGTACGCCACACGACGGCATTCTTTTGTGGTTAGGCCGTAAAATTTGTCGGCGCAGTCAACAAGGTAGTGCGATGTTGGCTGTTGGGGGAGGATTGAGACAAACACAGTGCGCGGTGTTCAGACGTGTAATGAGCCACGATAGTTACAAGCTATGCCTTATATCTAACTTATGACTAATGAGTGGAGTGTAGGTAAGGTGTTACGACACTACACCACCCCCCTTAATTTAAAAATAAAAAAAATACATGTAGTATCTTTTTTTATAATACTAGAAAGAATTTCCTTATGCTAATTACTAAAAATTTTCAAAATATAAAGTCCTATTTTCTTTTTAAAATTCATACAAGTATACCTATATAACTGAAATTTCTGGAAATGTAAAATACTACTTTATAATGATTTAGAATTACGTTATTTTTATTAGATACAGAAAAATTTTACATAGACGCACATGGAAACATTATTTTAGAAAAATGTTCTTTACCTAGATTTTCATTTCAAAAATGTTTAAAAGAAAGTTGTTAACATGACACAAATTCTATTAAAAAAAACAAAGGTCTCAATCAATTGCGTAACAAAATATGAAAAATTATTATTTTATGTTGATATTATAAGTCCTATGAACAATAAATTGTATTTGTATTGAATTCATACAAATTAAACTAATATTTCATTATTATTATTGACAAAAATAAAATATGCTTGTATGTATTCTTAGTTTACATTGCAAAGAAAACATTTAAAAAAAAAAATGTTAATTAACTTGAACAAGAACACTATCGTAGTTAAATAATTACAATTGTGCGAGAAATATGATCAATAATATTTTATTTTACAATTTAAATTTTAAGTTTTATTTAGTCTGAAAAAAAAAATGCTTAATTTCCCATCATCAATTTCCTCATTCAAAGATTCAAAGTTGAAAATATAGACAACCATAAATATAAACAAAAGTCTCGGAAACCATAAATGATCTTGTTAATAGTTGCATTTCTTCATGAATCTCAAAAAATTGGGTAAACCATAAACAGCTTAATATATTTATTTATTTTTGTAATTGCATTAACAAGATTAAACTCAAAACTTACGTTAATGCTAATCTAATAACTTTCTTATTTATCTAAATATTCTATTCAATCTAAGGCGTTCGTTTAAGTTTAAAAATAAATAAAACAATTTGTAAGACATGTAAAGTCTAAAAGTTACCAAGTTTTGTCTGCTAAACAACAAATGAATCGCCAACTTACTTAATCATATACTCATACTCACTGATATAAATTAAAAAAACTTGTTCATTTACGATTCCGTTAAAACTGACTGAATGACTAACTATAACTTACTACCTGTACCTGTAGGTAAGTAGGTACTATTTGTTTCTTCTTATTTTGAAAGTTTATTTAATAATCAAATCTTCTTCTATTAAAAGGGTAATAAAATAAGTAAACATTCTTTGTTGCAAAATTCAATTCAATCGATTATAATAGGTATAATATAATATTCTTACTACATTAACACATCTTTCAGCTGTAAAATCCTGAACTAGTGGACTAACTAGGTAGGTTACCTACCTCAACATACTACGCTATTATTATCTTGTAGTTGATACATTATTTATTTTTCGTACTCATTTAACACATTTATTTTCATTTCATATATGGGCTGGCCAGCCTTTACTTATGAATTATAAATCGGTAGCACATTTATATATTTTATTATTATTTATGGCACTTTTCTACCGACCTGTCCGGACATATATTATTATTATATTGGCATACTAGCCTTTAATGAGTTCCACTGAACTTCATTTTAATATTAGGTCATATTTTAAGACATCTTGTGTCTCCAACTATCTTCACAGAGGAATCTCGTTCACACCATGATCAGATGAAGGATCTGAAACCTAATACGTGCCTTTTTACCCTATCATTTTGCAAACAATGGGTTTGTCATTATTTTGCATTTAAAATGCTTATCTTTTCTTAATCTCTTCAAATCCATACTATAATGCGCAAACTAATAAATCATTTAGCTAATAAAGCATCAACTTTTGGTTGTACAGGCCAATCGTATTCAGATACATTATTAACCAAAGATTTCCGACTACTATTTTAAAATATGCTCGACTTCCAAACATAATTATACCTACATAATCTGCACTTAGTGAGACCATCTGGCTGCAAATACAGTAAGATGACGTAACAAATTGAATTAAATATTAAATTTATCCAAAATAATTTTAATACCCAACTACTGTATTGCCTATCTTCTTTTCTCCTTACTTTCCACGTCCGTAATTAAGAGACTATAAATAAACTTTAACAGGCATTAAAAGATTTTCTCATCAATACCTATTTTGCCTACTACTGCAAAAAAAAAATATAAGTCTCTGTGTTTTGTCGTATTATTGTTTTATTCCTAAAGTTCTTATAATGTAGTTGAATTAAAATACATACACAGGTTATACATACGTATAATATATACAGACATATAATGGTCATAAATTCATAAGATATTCAAATAGCTAATATCAAACGTAAGAAGAAAATTGCATTTCATTTGGTTACAAGTACAACATGTTACTTTGTACTTTCAAGTCAGCAAAATTGTCATGTAATCACCTGATTTCTAAATACGGATAGTGCAATAGAATTCAATTAAAAACAACTAGGTATCTAATCCGAATGAATGACGCATTGCATCCAACATTTCATTTCTATTGAATCTTTGTAATACGAGTCGTTTGTTGATCAGAAACTTTTCTAGACATGATTATGATTACAATATTATAATGATGGCACTGAACTCTGTTACTAGGTTTCATCATTCTCAACATTAGGTATAGAAACACGTGTAAAATAAAGTAAGCAAACGAAATTTTTCGTAATAGGCTTGACGCCAATATTTCGATTCAGACTTTTAAAAGTATATACTATTGCAAATATCAGAAAAAAAAAGATTAAGTTTTTGACTTAACTAAACCAATAACATGAAAGAAACATAAAAACAATACAAATGTAACGTATACATATTTCCACGCCTTTATCCTTTACACTGTTAAGTACACTGTATCCTGTAAAGTTTACAGGGTAGGCAGAGTGAAAAATTTATTTAAGGAAATAAAACTGTAACCTAAAATAAACTAAATTGACCATTTTGGTTAAAATTTTAATAATTTTGAGCTATTTTTATCAGGTCAATTTAATTACTACGCTTCGCTACTTGTTCTAAAACGTCTGCATAGTAAACATACCTAATTATCCTGAAAAAATTCTGACGCAATTTTGAACCTAATCTATTTATAAATAAGAATCATTAACAGACACAGAAACATATCTATAGGTATATTATGGATAATACCCCTGTTACTTACTTACGTAGGCATGTGTTACGATTACGGGGTAGATGGAGCGTCAACGGCGTAATAGGATACGTTTTCTCTAAAATTTTGAAAACAATTCTACGTCGTAATAATTTTGATGCAAAAGAAAACTACTCTAAAAAGAAATTTACAAAATGTTGTACTTTATAATAATGGTCATGAAAAACTTTTAAAGATACACAAAAAAAATGCAATGTATAATTTTGAGTTACTTACCGTGTATTCGAACTTACCTTTCTTCTCTCAGCTCTCACATTATAATAAAATTGTTACTCCAATATGTTCTCCTCCAGGAAGTTTCTTACAATGTAGCATGTTCCTTACCTCTTTATTTTAAGGGTTCTGTAGTAATTTCTATCTAGAATTCAAATTTCTAAATCACTTCCATTTAAACACAATAACTGCTCTCTCATTAAAAAAAAAATTACAAATTTTCTTTTCTATTACGTAGGTAGTAAGTACTGTTAGTCAGTCAATTTTACCCTAAAGTACTTTTTCTCAAAATACTATCATTGGTACTTTTTCGCTTTTGCTCAAAAAATCATTTCGTATTAAAATTAATATAGTCAAATCAGATTAAAAAGTTATCCTTTCAGTTAAATAGACAATTTAGAAAAAAAAACAAACGCCTTGGATAGAATTTAAACTAGGTACTTAAAATATCCTTATCTACTTTTAACTATGGGATTGTGGCTATATTATAGGTTAGGTATAGCCATCAGGCAATAGAATTTTAGAACACACAAAAACAAATTAAAATTCATGATTGGTATTTGGCACAACAAATTATAAAAAGAGAAGAAAACTTGTCACTTCGTTAAATTCATGGTTATGTAGGTATATAATTTTACATAGATCACACACAGTAAAACAACATTAGGTCTTACATTCTTATACAAATCAGAATGAGTTTTATCTTTTCTAAGTATCTTTTTTTTTACAAGTATCTTTGAATAGGTACAAAGTGCAAAACAGAATCAAATTATTGTAGCAAAATTTTTATCGGAATTCATATTTTAACATTTAGACAAGAGACGAAATTAAACAAACTGACCGCTGAAAAAGAAATTACAGAAATTTTGCACACACAATTAAAATAAATACCTGCAATAAGAAACACTTACGC
>JARACY010003314.1:0-34260 GCA_029255725.1 Scrobipalpa atriplicella
GAGGGCTTACCAGAAAGTTAAAAAGTACATAGAATTAAATCTTGTAGTACCTACGCTGGTACGAAACACTACATGCACGAGTGCGACTCGCACTTTACTGGTACGAATTATACATAAATAGAGAAAAATTGTTCCAACTATTGCAACTTTTCATTGCAAATATCGACTAGCGCTATAATTAATAAAGGTATACTTGTACGGATTTTACCATCTTAATCTTTTACGTACGAGTACCTGTGGTAAGAATGAGATTATTTCTCTCTGAGTACAAGGTCACCCTCCGTGTTTATATGACAGACCAATAAAAACACGGCTACACTCATTCATAACCCCCATAAAAGCAATACCAGTAGAAGTGAACTGAGGGGGACCTTGCAAACAAAAGTCCCTTTCAAATCAGCACATTATGTTGCTCCAAGACCCGACATAGTAGCAGAATTTCATTGGAAGTTTTTAGTATGATCTCAAAATATTAACTTTAAAGTTTCACAAAGCCAGATATTGCGTTCATTTTAGAACTTGACTGAAGCCCATTGAACCAAAAGTAAAGTGCAGCTTCAGCTTGGCAGCAAAGCGCTCGCTCAAAGCCGGCCCCAAAGGATATTTGTCGGTTTGCTGCGTCTATATTTTATTCTATTTGAACCGGATTTTGCGGGCTGAATGGACGCTTCGTGTGCAAAGGTACACAAAGAGTTGCTTTTTGAAACAAAGCAGCAAAATATATTCACAGTTTTCACATTTTACTCCAAGCTGTGTTATTGCGACGTGAATTTTGCGCCTCGATTTGCAAAGCGTAATTTCTAGAATGTGTATAAAAATCGCTCCACAAGGCGTTTAGACGTGAAGAAGTAACAAACATACACACTCACACACTCACTCACACAATTTTTCGCCTATATAATATTAGTGTGTGATACGTTCCCCTTGACCTTGAGTAACAAATGAGTAACATAGGGTACTACTTTTTTATCCCGCGGAAACACCCGATTACACTAAAACAGCAAACTAAGCAAGAATATAGATGTCACTCAGAGAAAGGAAAAAAGCAACATTTTGCCACGGGAAAATGTACGCTCTCCTTTTTCGCAACATTCTAAAACAGGGACTACTAATCATTGTTACACTTAAGTCTAACAGGGTTGTAACAAACGGATGAACGCGATTGCCTGCACAACAAACTTCCGATTAGAGTACGGCCCCGGTATAACAATTGAATACTTCAACACAATCGCAACCCCACCGAAGCAATTCAAACTTTCACATACTATGAGAATAATTTTGTTGTTCTATTCTATAGGGTTAGAGATGTGCTTTGTATTCGATGATTGCAATAAAATACATATAAGCCAATAACCTTATTACACCGTATTCCGTATATTATTAGAATTAGGAATCCTTTCTATTTGGATATTAAAATGGAAATCTATAATTGAAAATTGGAATAATATTCCATATTATTTACACAAAATAGCTTGAAAGTTTGTCACTTCATTCAAAAATGTCCAGTAGTTATACTTTTTCGTCTTAATACTCTATTTGACTACTAAATCAGCAACTTTTTATGAAATGTCAATAACGATTTTTTGTTTTAAAATACTGGGTTATGACGTCACACGCAAGTAAATGTTGACTACTCAAATCAATAACTTCTATATTGTAACTTGATTATTAAATCAATATGTGCATTTTTTTTAATGATGAATGAGATCCACACTATTTTAGCCATCAGTTTTAAGGCATAAACGTTATGAATTTTTTTGCCACCCAGTCAACCGGTACGTAAGGAAAGTCGTCTGCTAAGAAACGGCGTCACCTTGTGACGTCATTGGACGAACGAACGCCCGGTACAAACGTGTGGACCGGCAAGTGCACTGTAATTTTAATATTCCATGTCTCGGTAATTAATTGACGTATCGAAATAATTCTTTCATTCGTATTTTTTATTTGCAACAGGATTACCTGTGTCGTATGTCGTATTAACGATGACCTAGAAATCTAAGAGTATATGTACTTCTTAATTAATTATAAACGATATTTAGGGCGACGAAACCACCAACCAATTAATCGTCCAATTTTGCCGGACTACTTTTACCGCTTACCTTTTCCTCGCGATACACTAGTGCCTGACCATTCTTACGGTTAAGGCGTTCGTATCTCTCTTTCAATTGTTATATTGTAGGTGGTAATATTTTGTGCTAAGTCAGTCTCACCCTTTCGCTAAATTTCTGCATTTTTTCGGTTTGAAAACTTTAAAGGCTACCTGTAAAATTACTGGCACATGAGACAAACCATCTTAGGCCTCACGGTGTGCAACGCACTCTCCTATTCCACTAGAATCTGGCGGCATAGTAGTACGCGTTATTGGCTACGGTGCTGCTTATATCATGTGGCCCGTATGTAACATAACAGAAAGAACAGTGTCTTCAGTTAAGACAGAGAGATGATGTTGTTTTGTTGTAGGGTTTGAAGGCACTGTAACACATTAGTTTTACTTCAACTTGCAGTTTTCAATAGCAGCTTGTCACATGCTTAAGATTAGTCCTTATTTTATAAAAAACCCATTACCAAAGATACCACTATAACTTCATTCAATAATCTTGTAAAATACATAATAAATAGTTTAAAAGAATATAATTCATAATCTGTCATTAACCATTTTTACTACCTAAGCAACTATACATAATTAACAATCAATCAGCTGTTTACCTAATTAACAACCTCTAACTTTATGTACATCACACCAAAGTACCTATTAATTAAGTTACAAAGTATATAATTTCTTAAGCTAATTCAAAGCTATATATTTATGTTTATCTACTCGGTCTGGCCAAGCTGCCCGTATCCATTAGCGAGGACTTGTCCAGGCCAAAATTATCAATGACTGATATTGTACATTTAAGTGTTTTAAACATTAAACTCCCTCTGGAGGTGGGTTAACCTTCAGCGGAAAAAAAAAATAGCAGCTGCCACTTACCTTATCAGAGTCGGTAGTGTTGCCGCTGCCAAACGACGCCAGGGAATTTCTATCTAAGTTCTCTGTGATCTCGTCCAATAGTGCCTCTCCGTCAAGATCTCTGCAAATGTTTCATTGATTACAATCTTGTCGACTGGGGTAATTTTCTTGTTGTTCTTATCAAGTGGGTTTTCGAGTTTTGACCCGGCGAACCCTGGTGTCAATAAACCACCTATTATTAATATTCCTCCATGGTAAAAGCAATTATGGTTGGCATCTGACATGATTTGCTTAACGACCACTGTCAAATACTGCGACCGGGACGTGCTCTCCTATCCGATAGAGAAGTTGACTAATTTTGAGAAACTAATTCATAGATTACATTATGGCTTACGGATTGCCTTTCAGTAAAGAACAAATGGGGTTAAAAACTGAGAACTAAATGGCGCCACTGTTGAGTGTTCCTTTTTCCTGTGATTGGTCAGTAATCTGTCAATATCAATATCAATGTCAGTTTTGTGTCTTCTCATTGGTCTCTTTTGGAACACTCAACAGTGGCGCCATCTGCAATTAGCTTTGCGTTTTTATCCCCATTGTACGACATTTTATTTTATATTTTTATGAACTACTTGACATTTCTCCAACAAAACGCGTCAAGCTGTCATGGCGACTCGTATGAAGTCATATGTTGCAAAACAAAGAGCTGTTGGGTTGAGTGGTCTCTACCCTATTCTCCGAAGTGCGGAATCTTTTTTCTTGCGGAGTCGCCACGCCACTAAGTTTCATCTAAATTCTTCAAAATTAAAGAACGAATTCTATCTGACAGGATTTTAATAAGAGCGTATTTACTGCCGTCCCTTTCTGTTCACTCGCGACAGAAAATTACAGATGTGGTCTTATTTTAGTGAAGATGATGTGGATGTTTAAAAAAAACCTTTTCACTACGGCTCGTCGGTCGTTCATCGATTAGTAGAAGAAGGCACCAACACTTTTTATAAGAATTTGATACTATAATCTAGAATATCTGTTCCATGCTGGACTAGAAAAACATAAAATGTTCCAGCTGCATTTCCTCCCGGGCATGCTGTAGAAGTCAGCAAAAGGGATTCGAGGGTGACAGTGTATTGTTATTTAGGTGATGGGCTGTCAACCTGTCACTATAGCAATACACATTTCGATCTAAAATTTCCCTCAAAATTTGTCAGATGTGGATATAACTCCTTTAACTAGTCGTTTTACGCTCTGCCTACCCCATAAGGGATGAAGGCGTGTATATATGTATGAATGTAATCTGGTTAAATACCTGCTGGATCGCTGTGAGCTAGTGGGGCGCCCTCTAGCGGGGCTGCGGGGAGGTAGCACGCCGCTAAAGTATGTTTCCTACAACAAACAAACAAAATTAGTGTCACAAACTTACGACAATACGGTTATCTTAACTATACAGACAAGTATTTTAATGAGCTCGCTGTTTAAATACCCATTACTCGGATGACGATTATGATACTGTTTGCAAACATGTTTGGAAGGCATAATAATGTACAATTTTTTTTTTTTGAAAAAATAGATGTCTAATATATGCAGATTGAAAACTTTGAAAAATTCAAAGGCATCTTTACGAAAGAAGTAATGTACAGTATACGGCCACTTTTAATTCTGGTTGGTAGTGCGTTCTCTTCCTCGTTCACACCGTACAACATCTAGCAAATTGTATCGTTTTGACGATCGATGTTCAATATTTACGGATTAGTTAGTACAGTAGTCAAATATTATTTTCTCAAGGATAAAACCAGAAAACTGTTTGATATTTGTGTCTATAGGTAGGTATAACAGGGTGATATATTCTTATATTACCTGTATGACTTCCCTCAGCCGGCGCACCCAGGTCTGCTTGACCTCGAGCGAGGGCGCCTTGAGCACGATCCTGCAGTCGCTGGCCATCGGCTCCCGACCCGTCCATACTGAGAACTTGCACTCGTCTCCTTCGATGTGCTCTGTCACTCCCAGCTCTGATGTCTGAGTAACAGTACAACATCAATGTTAAATCCTAAAGTTAAATCATTCAGGGGTTATTTTAAGTTTTGACGTAACTCCGATGAGGGCTGATGACTTGACATTAAAAATTCCAGAAAAAATTGCGATATTTCGTCTTCGTTGTGTTCCGTATTGTTCGTGAAGTCAGTGACGATTTTCAAATCTCCTAGCCCCGAAGTTCTCGGAAACTACACCTTGGAGTTGAATAGGGATTTCTTCTACCTACTAATCTATCTATCTATCTTTTCAGCCTATATCTGCCCACTGCTGAGCATAGGCCTCTTCTTTAATGCGCCATTCTTGCCGGTCTTACCTACTAAACGATACGGTAAAAAAAATTGGCATTTTAGTCGTAAATTAGGAAATAAAATACGTAGGGAAAAGTGACACAGAAGAAGAAGGCTAGGTATTATCAACTTACCATAAACTTAGTCTTGTATATGTATTTCGCTTTGCCGTGAGAGTCCTTCACTTCCTTAGCCAGTAGAAGATGCAGATCGAAGAGGAAGACCCTCCTCTCGCGGCCCTTCTTGATGATCTGGCGCAGGTCCCACACGTGGAACGAGTCCTGCAGGATCACTTCGCCGAGGCTGCTGGTGGGCACCACGCAACCCTCCAGCATAGACAAGTGCATGGCATCGTTGGCTTTCTTTGGTACTGATAGCATCACCTCCAGACCGTCCTGTAGTTTTATTGACAACATTAGTACATCTATATTTCGGAAATTACTTTACATCCAAACGTAGCTGATGGGATGAAGTTTGTTACTGTTTAATAATTTTAATGAATATTCCTCCCACCGATTTTTCGGTGATGGCGGCCAATCTCCCATTCTGATGGGACAGATTGACTGACACGACCAGAGAGAAATCAGGCGCAGGACCGACTATTTACATGCCCATCCGACAGCATGGATCATCTTACTTTTCGGACAATCAGGTGATCAGCCTGCAATGCCCTAACCAAACTAGAAACAACAACACAAAGTCATTGTCCCCCGCCGGGAATCGAACCCAGGACCTCCGGGTCGTGAGCCCACGGCTCAGACCGCTAGACCACGGAGGCAGTTAAGTTTAATAATAAAAAGAAGACTACGTCTGTTTGTGTATGGGATTTCGTCACTCCGTGCGCTCCTTAATGTGTCTATGTTAAAGGGTTTTACTTGTAACCTCTACATATAATCTAGAACTTCTCTATACTATACTGAGTATGGGAATTAACTTTAGTACCCTACTAACAACGATTACGCAAAATGCAAAAACGTTTTTCATTAATTAGTCATTATTCAGGATAACACAATGTACTACTCAAACACAAGTATACATACATCTTTATTACTTGCTATCACCAGTGGTTCTATACGATTGCCTCGTTGATTCACGAAATATTTCAACATGATGAGCATAACACTCAATGTCCAAACATTCGGTGACCATTACACGACAACACAAGGTATTTTAACGTAACGTAACATTTCACAAAACTGAGTAAACCAACTTAGTGTGTGGCTCCCGAATAACTGGCTGACATGGCCGGCCGCCGCTAAATAGTGACTCACTAACAAGGAAAACTCAAACTATATAGTACATGTATTTCTAATGACCGTTTCGAACCTGTGTTTAATCTATAGTAGATCAAATACAGAACAGGACGTAACAGTAAATGCCAGCAGTAAAGGCTAACTTTTGTATACTAATTGCTTTTTGTGGTTCAGCACTAAAATCTTCTTAGTATCACGAAACTAAAACGTTACTTAAATAGAGGATTACCAACGTTCAAAAAGTAGATTCATATACAATCCTATCGTTTACATACGATGAATAAAAAAAATTGGTCGAAAATTTTTAACAGGCTATCCGTCAATTGACGTCACTGGTATTCTTAGTATAATAAATATAAACAATAGTCATTTGTTAACAAAGTAAATATTTCCTCTTCGTCATATTTATGTCATGCTATTTTGTAGGAAATATATCAATATAAATATCTTAAATTTAGTCCAATTTTAATGTCAACGTGAAGCCGATTAACTCGCATTAGTCATGTCATAATCGGTCATCAAAACTTTTACGATGTAACTTACACTTCCTATCACGCTATTGCAAACTGTTTTCTTCCAACACACGGCACTTAAAAATCTAAACGTCTTTGTTTTGGAATTATTCTTGTTTTGCATACTAGCTAGGTAGTAGGTAACACTGTTTGTCATCATTCTTGGCTTTGCGTAGTCAAGCACGTTCTTATCTTATCAAACGTAATCGCTGCGTTACTTCTTACGCCGATAAGAAAAAGATCTGGGAGTATATAGTACTATAATATGTGTGACCAAAGTTTCATTGTTACGTTTATTTCGCTGTTGTAATACTAAAACTAAATAAAAAAAATAAAATGAATTACGCGTGGTTCATTATCATTATCATATTTTCATTATCATATCAGTTAACAATTTATTAGTTTCAACTGTATGTAATGATGATGAAGTAGTTACCAGTACATAGATTGTGTGGAATGTTTTATATGTGATTGATATGAAAGTGACGATTGACTACCTCCTCGGTAGCTCAGTTGGGAGCGATGGAAAGACATTCCGAAGGTCTCAGGTTCAAGTCCTAGCCATGGCGAATTATTAAGAAATGTAATAGCAACGTGAGTGCAAAATTCCTGAAAAATATGACGATTGAGTGTTTGCTGGACTCTACATCATACATCAATTATTAAGACAATATTAAACTAACCTTTATTTCCCCTTGGCCTTCCGCGCAGCAAGCCTGTAGATCCTTTAGTAGCAGCTGGTATTTCGTAATCCTCTGCACTGGTTTGATGAGGTACGCGGCCAGTGGGTGCTCCAACTTCTTCTTTCGTTGCACTCTGAACACGATAGAGTATTTTTTTATTAATTACAGTTATACTATAGTCATTTCATTATTTAGACAAAACGTATCACGGAACATCCTAAAAACTATCAATTCCCAAACGTAAAACTGTCTTTCGTCCAGAGGTAATAGTTACAATGCATCCATGTATTATTCGCCACAGAAAGCAGCGAACTGTGACCGCGGTTGTTGTGCCGCAGTCGTCAGCATTATTATTATGATCGTCAAATATATTTATCATTAATGACATAATGACACTTGTACTTAGTTTACAAGATGAAGGAGCAAATAACATCGATTTCATAGTAACGGGTGGGGCAAAAGTAATCACCTAATGTTCTTCTGCTGTAATTTTATTCAATACAAAAATTTGGTTCTGCTTGTGAAATATGTTTATTGAAACCATTAGAATTTATTTCATCAAATCGAGAAAATTATATCGGCCAAGTGGGCGCCGCCAAAGTTGATTAACAAACGACCAACCGATGCTTTTCATTTTCTCTCACTTTCATCACAAAGGCCAAAGTGCCTTTAACACTTGATTAATCCGTTTTAGGGTAACTTTTTCTCTCGTTTTGGTGATAGATGAGCATTTGACGTCTATAGATAATCTACGCGCGCGCATGTTGCTCGCGAACCAATGCGCAGTGAGGACGCACCTTTTATAGACATAAATTTATTGTTACAATAATATTTACCTTTCAAAATAGTCTCCGGCGTGTTGCACGACGGCGGCGTTGCTGTCGGGCTTGTTGCGGCAGTAGGACACGTACATGTTGAACTCGCGCGCCCACGTCACGAAGCAATGGCCGACGTCTTCGGGCATTGTCTCGTATTTGTTTAGTTCCCGGAGGAACACGCGCTCGTGGAACCGGTAGATGTCCTCGATGTTGCCGAATATTATCTCCTCCTGTTTCGTAAACAAAACATTCGTTGCGGTGTGTAGTATATAGATAGATCATGTCAATGTGCCAGTTACTTCTCCTTCCTGGCATGCAATAAAAAGAAGCAGTTGCAGTTGGGCTGACAACTTGTAAAAAATAGTCCTCCCAGCCTTTCTTCTTTTTCGGCGATAGCTGCCAGTAACCCAAGCAGGGATCAGCCACACGCGTGGGACTTTAGTGCCAGAGTGTTAGCGCAACACACAAGTGCACTCTCTATTCCTTCAATCTCTTATTCTGATGGGACAGACTGACTGACATAACCATAGAAAAATCAGGTGATCAGCCTGCAATGTCTCAAGACATTCGGGACGTGTCCCATGGCTCAGACCACTAGACCACGAAGGAATATACTGCAGCTGTTCCAATAGCGATTTACATTTCAATCTGAAATTGGGCGTCTTTACTTTATTACAAACTTATTTTATTAGACTATTTTACCTTGCCCTGGAGCGCGGCGGGGACGGCAGCCGGGTCGGTGCGCATCTCGCGCAGGTAACACGTGATGCAGGTCTCCAGGTCCTTGACGTACGCGCGCTCGGTTTGCAGCAGCTCCGCCATTATGAACCTGGAACGAAAGTGTCATATGAATTCGAGAAAATGAACGACAGTATGAGATGAGACCTGATGTGTATTGCGATTATTGTCTTCTGATTCTCATTATCCACTAATAATCAGCACTGGTTCTCGGCAGATCCTACAAAGTCCGTACAATATCATCTGCCGGCGTCCAATTACTTTTAATAGTAGTAGTTGCTATAACTTCCGAAACACAAAGCATGACATGACAATGTGTTTTTAGTATTATTATTTTTTTGAAGATTTTCGCACTCGCAGTGCTATTTTAATTCATAAATATGTAAAGTAGAAAATTAAAACAATCGCGACGGGCAGTATTTGAACCTGCGATCTTTGGAATGATGTTCCACCACTCTGAAACCTGTAAAGTGACTTGATAGCAGTTTTTATTTTATAGTTTTAACTTACTCTTTACGTCGTGCGCTGCGTCGTTTGTCGTCGCCGGGGGCTGGCGGGTGCGGTTCAACCCTCGACTCCCCCTCGGCCGATTGCGACGATGCCAAGGAGGGTGCCACGCCAGAGTCTGACTCCGCTTCGCTTTCGCCGCCCTCCATTGACCCGCTGAACTCTGCATATCTGTATAGATACGTATTTCGTCATTCCTACTCATAATACCAAACAACTTTACCAAAGCACAAAATTTTAACTCGAAAATAAAATGCCGTTTCCATACAAAGATGCTCTCCTCATTTGCAATTTTGTATGGACAAGCCAAAATTGTTGTGTTTTGCGAAAGTTAATTGTTATCATTGGTAGAACATGTTGTTTAAAGGAACGCAGTACTTTTTACGTTTATAATGTTTAATAAAATTGAGACACGAGATAATCTATGCATTATTCATTTAAGTTATTTGTGATACAATAAGAAAAAATACAACCAACTGACCTGGCATCGACAGCAGCGACCCACTCCTTGATCTGCACGGCATGCGGATGTCCTTTCTCCACCAGCCCGTCAGCCAGCTGCGCTAGAAGGCGCACCCTCTCGCGGCTCTCCCTGGCGACGCCGGCCGCCGCCGCCGCCGCGGCCGCGCCGCAACGCTCCTGCGTCTCGCGGATCCATTCCACGGCGGCGCGGGCCGACCGCTCGAATAGAGCGAACTGCTGGCACTGCTCCAGACGCTTCTTGCGGTAAGTCGATAGCTCCAGTACCTGGTGTGAGATTAAGAACACATGATAAAGACATCTAGCTAACCCAGTCGGTACGCCCGAACCATGATATAATTTTGTCCTCCTACTATCTGTGCATTGCGCAACGCATAAAAAGAGTAACGACAAGTTATTCACAACAATCATGAAACTAATCATAAAGGTATTTCCATCGCCTTCGGAATTTCAACTTATTATTATGTTGACTTTCTGTACTTAAAATGACAACTTATTCATAATCATTCCTCACTCCACATTTATGCGCATTTATTCCCTGTACACTTCTGAATGAAACATGTGTATTTGGCAAAAATTTTGTTGAAATGTTCGATAGACAAATCATTAGTGTAATTCCGCAAAAAATCATATGACCAAAACCGTCGAAAGACATCACAAAAAAACCACTTAATGACCAAGTAATGAACATGAACAATAAGTTTAGAACTTAGAACCTCCAAACAAACATAAAAATTCACAAATTTATAAAAAAAAAAATATACCGGCTGTATAAATTCCGTAACATAATTGAAACAAATCTTATACATCACTCCATGAAGCACTAAAAATAAACTGAGTGCAGTGGAATAGAAATACGAATGATGGGAAACCTCATGGTGCGTACGCGCAGATACCATCAGCCGGCACAAAAGCCTCTTTGTTCTTCCACGGCCGACAATGACACTGACAATGGCTGACTCCTACCACCACATCCCGATTATAGCACAATTTTTCACGACACATAATTCGCACACTGAGTAATCGAGTAAACAACAACAAGTGACATAAAAATGTGTTGTTGTCGAGATAATGTTGTTGTTTTATTGATGAATGGAATGGAATAATTTTCCCGGAAGACACATAAATATATACAAAAATAGCTTTACCTATTATCACTATTTCTCAGTTTAAACAATAGCGGAGAAAGGCAAATGCTTGTCTAATCAAACACCCACTTGAAGAATGCTGAAGAAAAGAAAGAGATTTTTTACATATAATGTTGTTATTGTTTAGAGTACCTATAAAAATACTTCCTACTAGTGATTTTAGCACCATAATATTCCACGCGGAGCTAAACAAGTTGCAGCTATAATATAACCAAAGATAACGGCGTTTCGAATCGTAATAAATGTGCTAGGAGTAATCTGACTATTTCAATGTTACGACGACAAAACGATAGATCAGTTTTAAATTGCGTGGTATTAACCCTTTGACAGCTTTGTCTCAGATCTGGATACCCCCCTTTAACTGCGTTTTTTAGATTTGAGCCACGGTACTTAGGTCAGCCTTTTTGCAAATATAATCCTTATTGCAAAGACATAAGGTGTTTTTTGTTTGTTTTCGATTCCTACTAAAATCTACCATAGACAAAAAACTACCCAATCAAATTGAAGTGTTCGTTTGGCAACAGCGACCTTGGAAAGTCGTTCGCGCCACTACAGCGTCAACTTTTTGGATATTCAGTGCTAAAAAAGTGAATTTTATCAAGTATTTTGTATAATAAGATAATATAATGTTTTGTTTAGTAAATTGTTCGTATATTTACCTGTATGGAATGATAAATAAAACTAAAATTGGAAAACCAAATACATATATAGAAAACACTTCATGTTTAGGAACAGATAGTTTTGGTAGTGTCTGTGTTCAATGGCTTATACATGAATATAAATAAACAATGGTTTATTGTTTTTAAAAAATCTAAAAGTTTCATTATATCGGGCTTTTAGGTTATCTGGTAGGTTTTGTGCATCCCTTACATTATTTCAGAGATTTTCGCCTATTTCTGAGACATGACGCGCGCCCTCGCTCACTCGCACGAGACTGCCGAAGTCCTACGCATGCGATTTACGCGGCCCTGCCGCTATCAAAGGTTAATAGTAAAAAGAGTTATGGATACGGGGTTAAAATTTTCCAGCAAACTGGGTTGCTCAAGCAACGAAACTGGTCAACTCTTACAAATAAATTCTTTCAGGATATGAAAAATAATGGGCTTTCTCAAACAAACTGTCTGATCGAGGTGGTTACTTTGTATGGTGAATTATTTTCTGTTGAAAGCTGTTCAGTTTTGTTGACTGAGCAACATCTATCAGTTTGCGGGAAACTGTCCCTTACACCTATTCTTAAATTAAAAACCCCACCTTGTTCTCCTGCGCCAGCAGTGTGTCGAGTATGGCGCGCGTCTGCTCGTGATGGGCCTTGCTGGCGGCGGCGGTCTGCCCGTGCACCTGCGCCGACCGCGCCGCGTACTTGAGGAAAGTCTCGGCGGTACGTCGCGCTAATGTGCAAGCCTTCAGGAACGCCTCCTTTTGCTCGCCGTGCTTCATGATCAGTGCTGCCACCTGGAGAGCACACAAACAAATTAGAATGAAAATGTTAAAGTTTTTAGGCAATGTATATTTTTTTGTTTATCAGCCTATGTATGTCAAAGGTTGAATTTGCTGCTTTAGTAATGAGGCCGCCAATATTGTACTGTTTTCCGTTGTACTACTTAGCTTTTTGTACCGCAGTTTCATCCGCGGCTCAATAACTTTTCCCGTGGGAATAAGATATTTTCTCGCGGTAAAAAGTAGCCTATGTTAACTAAAATACATCTGAGGGACTAGTTCACTTACATGCGCCGCTTTATCTACACTGGCTTGTGCTTGATCGTCGGCCGTGAGCGCGGTGGTGGAGCCGCACCAGTCTTCGTCTCTTCTGTACTCGCGCTCCAGCGAGTCCAATACTGAACATACTTGTTCCGCCGTCTTGTAGAAGTTGAGGGATGCTGTCACTAGCTTGTGGCGTTCCTCGGCACAGGTGACCAAACGCTGCCATCGTTCGGTGACCTAGAATAAAAAAAATATTAGTCTTTAGTTCGAAACATCGCATAGAAGATTTTCAAAGTTCTCAAATCCCATTAGTATAATCCCTCAGCTCCAACCCTCAAATCACAGATGGAGCTCAAGTGAGCCTTAGTGCAGTCTTATCTTCATTTTAAACAAATACATTATTATTATTATTAAATAAGTATATTTCATTACCTCCTCAGAAATCTCGCGTATAGTGTGCGGATCGTAGTGGTTCGCTGCGCGGAGGGCGTCGGCCCTATACTTGACTTGTACCGCACTGGCGTGGGTCTTCTCCACGGCCACCTGGAACTGATCGTGCTCCCGTTTCAGTTGCTCCGCTTCCGACAACGTGCCGGGGATCGAGAAGGACGCTGCCAGCATCGCCTCGCCGTTGCGGATCCAGCTCACTACTTGCGCTGCGTCCTTTTGAAACTGACCTGTGGATTTGATTGAGATTTAGTGAGTTGCACATGTGATACCAAACAAGAGTATCATCAACTCATCTCTCCTCAATATAATAGTGTTCGGGGTTTCCTAGGAATATAAGACCTGGCAGCGCAGTATATGTTTGGTGCACTAATCTGCTTGCCACGCATGTGGAGTATGGAACAAAATTCTCTTCACAACGTTTCTACTAGAAACATATTTTTTAGTAATTACAATAAAATCTTCTGCTCATCATGTCATATAGTATAGTAGTATATTGCATTGGATCCTATACAGATCTTCTGTTTCTATTTACCCGCTAGACGCCATCACTCACCGAGCTGCACGCACTGCTCGAACCTGGCGCGCCGCTCCTCGGCCAGCTCCTCCAGGTCCAGCTGTCGGTCATGTAGGAACTCCAGCAGCAGCTGCACGCGCGCCTGCGCGTCTAGCGGCGCCGTCTCCGACCCGTCCGACCCGCTAGACGCCATCACGTCTGACGCTTCTGCTATTGCCGCTGCCAACTCTTGACCCTGTTGCACTACCTATAAAGAATAACTAGGTTTGAACCACGTTTGAAAGACATTCTCATTTCAGCAACCATCGCCGTGGTCAGGCCCTGGATGGGTGACTGGTAGTGAAGGGTAAAGGGGGGTAAAAACATCTCGAGCGTTTCCGTACTTCGAAAAGCACGTTGAGCCGCTGGTCCCGGTTTTTATCTTTGATATTAAAGCCATATCAGGCTGGGTTGGCCACTAACATGGCAAAAGCCTAATCTAGGAATGGATCTGGCTTTTCTTCTGGGTTGCAGAGGTCAGATGGCAATCGCTCTGTTTAAAAGCCAGTATCCTATTTTGTTCGTTAAATACGGGAAAAGGCTAGGAGAATGATGATGATGGTCATAATAAAACACCACAAAAAATAACTTATAGAGATTTTGACCAGTTTCGAAACATACAAAATTCATGTCCCATACCTGATAGGTAGCATGTTGCATCCTAGCGACACTTTCATTATGCGCAGCGAGGGCTTGCTCCGCCTGTTGAGGGTCCCGAGGAGGCTCCGTGCGCTGTAGCTCGTCGCCCCACAGCTCCAGGCGTGAAGATACCTGCAACAGACAGTGTGCATCAAGGTGGGAGAAATTAGGCGCTGTTGATACTTTTAAATATTATACAGGATCCCAGAAGGATTTGAATCTGCCCGTGAAACCAAACGACTTTTCCCAAGAAACATAGGTCGAAATATGGAAAAAATAGGCTTCACATACAAAATCTGATGCATTTTGTATGGGATATTTTCTTTTAAAGTTTGTCGACCTATTTTCCGTAAGAAAAATTGTTCAGTTTCATGGGCCGATCTATTCCTTCAAGGTGTATATGTCGCAGGGAGATGACGAAACCAGGGATTTCGCGAAATCCCTCTAGGGATATCGCGTAATCCCGGAAGAAAGCGTAATCGATCGATCATTACGTCTTTTTACTGAAAATGTTTAGGGATTTGACATTTCACTACACGCAATCTAGTGAAATGAGGAAATTGTGGATATACTTAGATAAAATAATAAAACCAAATTGAAATTTAACTAATAGAATTTCAAGTTTTAATAAAAAGAAACATATTTTGACTATGTTACTTCACATTTTTTTCATATATATTGTGATCCGTTAAAAGTCCAGATAACACAGTTATAATCACATTAATCTATAATCAGAATAATCACGTTAGAAAATAAGAGCTAGCTATTATGTTTTTATCGTAGGTATCTTAGCGACAGTCCATTACACACTTCTTAATCAAATTGACACGTGTGCATGTGTGTGACTCAAGGTTTCTTATCAGAAACATAGAAACTCCTAGCTACATACCATGATACACAATCGATTGTTAGCTATAGTACTTTTCTATTGATCCAAATATAAAATTGATTGTAAAAATGAGATTGGGCAAAATGCTTAAAATAGACACTACATAAGTACTAGATCCAGTTTATTTATACAACAGCGGATTAATTAAAAAAAAAACCGTCTCTTGCGCTTGCGTTCCTCGCGTCCCTCGTCTTTCCCCCCCCTCGCGTCGTCCTTCCTATACCGTACACCACTTGCATCACGTTTGATTTCGTTTCACTCCTCCTTTGCGCCGCTCGATTACAATCATGAGAACTCATAAATTAGGTAATTTTTACGTTAAATGTTAAAAACTTTTCGTACACAATTTCATCCCTCTTTTCTTACCTTCAGGGGTAGAATTTTCCGAAAAGCTTCTAAATTGCTATTTTGTTTTTGAATCATCATTATCCTCATCAAAAAATTTGTTGGAAAATCGAATAGTTTTGCCCAAGAACAGTTTTCAAGCTACCATTCCAACAGTCCCTTATTTTGGTTTCTGGACCACAAATCGCTGAACCACTGTATCATTCAGTGCTAATCACAAAAGAAGGCTTATATTGCAGGTTGGTCTTCTTTTTATCGAGTAGGTTTTCGGGTGGAAATGCGGTCAGCGTCATAGAAAAGTGACAGCCGTATTCATTAATTTGCGTACATTGCTTGTTTACATAGAGAGCACATTTCTATGACACCGGGTACGTCCCGACAAAGTTTGACGATTAAGGGTGGCATAGTTACCTCAAGGGCATCTCTTTCAAAGTGGCGCAGCTGCAGTGTGAGCTCAAGCCGGCGCTCGCGGTCCGACCAGAGCTCCTCGAGGGCGCCCCGCGTGCCCCGCAGCCGCTCGAGGGTCGTCTCCACCGCGGCCGTGCTCGCCGCATCCGCATCTCCAGACGACCTGTGTCAGGGAAGAGTAGCTGTAGTGGTTAAGTAAACCTAGTGTTTTGTTTCGGTATGTTTGTCTCAATAGCAATTTTAACACTAATTCATTCAGTTAGCTTACATGAGTAATTGTTTTTAATGAACAGAATACTTGTAACAAATTTAATTTAATTTAGTCCCAAATTTATGTACATCAAGACAGACAGACGGATTTCAAGTAAAACTGTTAAACAACTTCTTGACATAATCCGTCTTTGTTACACTCCCAGCTCTTATCAGAGATAGCTGGCGGTAAGCCAAAGGTCATCGTCATTTAATTAAATGAAACAAAATACTTTATTAAACTAACAATATTTTCCTGGAATAACCAAGTCACTGCAATATTCAAGAAGTTGTGAAAATCTTAACATATTTATAAAGATGGATAAGTAAACACCAATTTATCAGACATTGTTTCACTTTCAGCGTTATAAATCGACATAACAATTTCATTATGTCAATTACAATACCGAATACTCAACCGGTACCTACCTCCATCGTAAACATTGCACGGGCGATTTATGCCTGTGAGAGCGCCGGTGATATTTGAGCATTTCGTACAAAAATGTTCATTTCACCGTCGTAAAAACTGACTGTTTTACTACTTAAATCGTCGTAGTGAATCACTGCACTGTCACTGTAAAATTTTAATTAGGCTCTCTGTCAAAACAGTTGCACTTTGAGAGCGAAACAAGGTTATTAAGGGGAGCAGTTACGTGTAAAGCCGACTGTGACCCACAAACGGTGCCTACTGTTATGTTACGGTTGGATAGCGAATCTCCTACGCTGATTTCCTCTCGTCTATAATCGAGTACTGGACACGCGCGTGCTACCATCGCGCCGCGCCTCTGTCTCGAGCCACTGTGCTAATAACTAAACCTTACTAAACAAACCCACTCGACGCTGTGCAAATAATTGTTTAAATATAAACAATAAACATTTTTTATACTTCGGTCACGCTTAGAAATCACAATATTGATTGTGTTCTGATCTAAGCAATCCGGTTGGGAGAGATACATTTAGTTTTCAATGTTTGAATAAAAAATAGCAGTCAGTAGTGTCGCAGGCGCAAGCGTACCATCCCGTCCGTTGCAATATCCCGTCATTGTACACAAACACAAGGGGCTAGTCAAATTATATTTGTCAATTTCATTTAAAAAACTTCGGATTCAAAGAAACGCCAACATATTACGATAGGATTAGTTATATACTGGCTCAAATTAGTATGATTATTTTATTTCCTATGGAAATAATTAGAATACCCAGTCTGTTTAAATGCATGCGATCTAAGAATCGCTTAAAATTTGGAACTGGTTTCCCATTGTGTGTAAATCACATATTTATCAGAAACACATTAGAGCATGAAAAGCATGTAAATAGCTCAATAGATCGTTCGGTGCATTATTGGCTGATCAATTATGGAAGCGATTCAAAAAGCGTCGATCCGAGAGGAGATGCGCGGGCGCATTCCTCGTGCAGGCGACGACAGTTTCTACTGTCGCCGGAGCGAGGCGCATTCCTCACGCGCCGGCGGCCAATCGGAACCGAGAGATATCTACAACACTACGTGAGCCTTTTACCAACTCTATTACAATCACGTGAATTTCAGTATTTTCCCTAATTATTGAATAGTACCTTACGATACAAGTACGGTGCGTTGATAGCTACAGCCGAGGCGATATTGCTAGCCCGAGCCGTAGGCGAGGGCTACAAGAAAGCAGAGGCTGTAATTATCAAACCGCACGTATGTCGTACGACGTTTTATAACATATTTGCGAGGAAATTGCTAAAATTAAAACAATACAGCGAAAAGAAAATTCGCGCGGAATAATTTTTACTCGTTCACAAATTAGCGATGCGCGCGCATCCACAGATTACCTAGTATATATCGCGCAGCACTTTTTTTTTTAGGCAAAGGCACAAAAACAGTCAGTATTACTAATAAACTAAATTAATATTTTTATGTATTTGTTACAGATATAAATGGTTGTTTATTGTCAAAATTAATTAAATTAAAGAATGAAAATGTTTATTAATTATATTTTATCTCCCAAAGTTAAATTTATTCATAAAACGTTTACCACTTTTCTGATATAAAAACTCTTTGCTAAGATTTAAAAAAGTAATGTTCAATAAACAGTGCGTTTTACCTAATAAAAAAAAACTTGTGTGTTTTACAGCACTCGTGCATTTTTTTCATTACGATTACGCACAAGTGCGTAATGAGATACAAATAAGAGACCCTTTACGAGCAAATGTGTTATAAAGGTTATTTTAGTGATTGAAAGTTATGTTATTTGTTTGGTTTTAAATCCTTTTGTTTAGATTTGTTTACCTTCGCGTCTCGCTGACTTCATGGACTGTCTCTTCTTTACGTAGATATTCAGAGACCCCAAGAACTTAATCTACTATTTTAGGCGGGAATAAAAAGTAGACATAAATACAAAATGTCCGGGGTTAAACTATTAGTAGGTATATGAGGATATATTACTAAATAACAATATAACGACACCAGATCGAACGTCTTTATATGTCTTCCAAATTGTATAAATTTAGAGCTACTAGTTTTCTTGTTAAACAAAACATAAATTGAAGTTCTATCCGTACTGTCCATAGTCTATAGTTAATTGTGCGTCAGATTTTATTGCCTACTAAACCGTAAAAATTTTGTTCACAGCGGGCTTATTTGCCCTCAGGGAAGGAACAAATACAAGTACAATTAGGGCTCAGTGGTTATTTTATTGGTCGTTAAAAGGCATCCATCGACGACCATTTTACACCCAGTTTTATTGGTTGAAGACGACCAAGGATGCATTGGAACTAAATGTTGGGCGCCTTCCTGCTTGGATGTGCTACTAGAATTTGATTTAATGTAGATTTTACGGCCCGTTAGAACTGCAAAACACTACACTGAAGAGGAAAGCACTCTGCAGCCTGAAGTTACTATCGTTAATTCGAAAACGGTCGTTTTAGCAAAAATATCGATAATATCTGCAGGGTCAATTTTTAGGATAGCATTAGAAGGTCTTCCATGCTGGACTGGTAGTGATAGAAAAACATAGAATGTGCCAGCTGCATCTCCTCCCGGGCATGCTGTAGAAAACAGCTAAGGGATTCGAGGGTTTTAGTGTATTGCAATTTTAGGTGGTGGGCTGACAACCTGTTACTAGCAATATACATACTAAACATCCGTATAAACACTAATGACCCTCAAAACTTGTCAGACGTGGCGGAACGACCTTCGTTTATGTCGTTTTCGCTCTGCCTACACCCATTAGAGATAAAGGCGTGATTTTATGTATGTATTAGAACAAAATATATGAGAGTAATCCGTATTTTTCGAAAAGTCTCGCACTATGATGACGCGACACATTTAGTATATTTTGGTCAACTTTTCCGCAGTGTCGCGCCGGTCTAGTGCGGTATATCCCATACATTTTCACACGAAGAATATTTAGTCTGACGTTCTGAGCCGCGTCGCGTCGTTGTAGTAAAAGTGCAGTAAATATACGTTCAAGTCCCTTCAGAAAACTGTCAGCAACTCGACGACTAGCAGTTGAAGTGACAACGCAGCTCATAAACTGAGCCGGACGGACGCCTATTGTTTCGCATGGTGCATCCTCGCGACTTTTTCGAACAACACATTCAATACATGATGCGCCGCTGGTGCATTGTCAGATACGTCAATGCTGCCCAAGGGCATCAGATAACAATAGTAATAAAGCTCCGATCCAAATTAATCAGTAACAATCCAATTGACCACTTCATTATTCACTACGCACCATAGCGTTTAATTAACTGCTTAATGCGTCTATTTGTTGGTACCTACACTCTCTAGTCAATTCGCTTATAACTTTTATGCAAAAATGTTAAAGCTTGCAATGAATCAATTTCAACTTAAATATATGTATTTAGTAATCAGCATAACAATTTTAACATGCGATTTCCTGATTATTAATGTAATTGTAATGTTCCTAACTTCCTAACCGCCCGCTCTGCCTTTAGCAACTATCAATATTAGTACGAACCATATACCCGTTGTTAATTAAGTAAGTACCTATATAAAGGTGTAAAGTAAAACTAACTATCATTCATAATGTTAATTACATAGCTGTTTTGATTTGTATACGGTTTGTGTTAGTGATAGAATAAACGCGGTGACATCGGCCCCGATTCGACGGCAACACGATTTAACTAAAATAAAACCATATCTATAATTTTCTGCTATGAGAGAACAGAAAGCGACAGCACTACAGACAAACTAATTATAATTCCTATCAAATCAAGAATCTATGGATTATATTAATAAGTCGTGGTGTTGGAGGATATCGACAATTTATTAAAATTTCTTAACGAATTGTAACTGACAGGATAAAAAAAAAATTCGTCTATAGTGGCGTCCCTTTCTGTTTACTCAGGACAGATAATGACAGATATGATTTTATTTATGTTAAGTGTGTTTGTATTCGAATCGGCACCATTAGGTGCGAGGTGCGAAAAGCGGGCGATGCGCACGCGCAGATCAGCCGCCGACTTTCACACCAGCGAGCGCGCAAATCGCGTGCCTACCCGACGACGACGGCCACACAACATTGACTTACGGATTTATACGCCGGTGCGCCAACATGCAACTGTTAGCCTGCACGAATGCACGTGAATAAACAATAAAGTCGAATTTAACATTTTTACTTTAAATAATTGTCACAGCGCCGCCAACGGAATAAATAGTAACAAATATAGAGATAAATGCTTCACCAGCTTTTCGCGCTGCAGTTTCATCTGCGGCTTAATGAGTTTTCCCGTGGGAATCAAAATATTTACCTGCGTTAACAAATGGACTATGTTACTTAGTAACTAAGATTATGTATTGCTAAAGTGCTAAAAATTGCCAATTTGAAGAATTACTTCATGTTGTCGCAAACTGTAATATATACATGTTTATTTTTATTGAGATATACAATTAATTTATACTAAAAATGGCATCAACTCTGCTCTGTTACCACCTTAAAAGCCATAAAAACATTTCATAATTGCATTGTATATTCAATATCTGAATGGTTCAATCAATCACCGGAGAAAAGTTGGAAAACGGTCTCAAAATTTTTCTGCTCATTTTCTAAGCGATGACAATAGATAAAACTTTCTCCTTTGCATAAGAACGTACACAATCGATAATTACGTGTAAGACAATAGTTCCGCATTGATATTAAAGAATGTCAGCACTGTCACTACATCAGAACTACCGTTAGTGGGAAGCAGGAACACGTCCCCAAGGAACATTTAGGTCTAAATATGAAAATAATATCGGCCTTCCATACAAATGGTGTTAGCGGCTCGAGTCATTTTGTATGTTTCTTGGGGAAAAATGTTCAGTTTCATGGATAGTTACACATTCTTAAGTTTAATCAGCAATTTTTTTTTGCTCCCTGTTTTATTTTATTTCAACCTCTACCCGCCCTTATTGAAAGTCCCTATACTTTTCAGTGGAGTAGAGGACTCTCCAAAGGGAATCGTAGACATCAGGCCGTGCCTCTACTAGGGACTAACTACTACAAATACTTGGATATTTTAATTATCTTGTCCAAAGAATGTTAAACTCTACTTTTAATTTGCATTAAATAAACAAGGAATGCTTCGTACTATCTACAGGGTAAACCCTTTTTTAATAATTGTTTGTTTGTCTGATTATCAGTTCGTTTTTCACGAAAAAATAAACCTGAACGAATTTAAACAAACTTTTAGTACATTGCCTCCTTAGCACTCAGGGCAGCGTTCTTACTTTCCAGGCATTTCAATCTCTACCATAGAGCGTTGGGCATAAGTTAACGCACGCACGTTAAGTAAACCAGATCTAAGTGAATTAACGTACTTATACTTATCTGAAATGATTGCTTTTGATCGTGTTTATATTAAGAAAAAATAAAAAGAGAGCATATTTATTTTGTACCTACTTTATAAATTACCTGCTTATCTTATCACTTGAGCATATTTTTGTATACTCCAAACCCTGACCGTATAAATTAGAACATCAAACTACGAAAATTGAAATAGACAAATATGTCAAGACTCCTGGTTCGCTCTAGTTTTCTTCATACCTCAAAATTCGTCTCTTCGAAGGGAGATATTTCGGCCGTGAAGTGATTATTAAATATTACAACCACGCAAGTACATAATATAACACGCAAAGAATGTAATATCACACTATTATTAAACCATGAGATGAAACAATAGACTCGTGGGAGTGATTGGTTGAGCAGCGAAGTTTAAATAAGTAAGTTATGGAAATGGATGAAGAAAGAACTGTATATTTTTTACCTAACTGTATCACCTTACGATTTGAATTATAAGTGTCAGGCTTTACTCGAAACTAGAGCAAGTAAGGGACTCATTATGTGTAGTGTAATGTGTTATAGGCTTGAGAAATGAGCAAGACGGTTGTGACATGGTTTTAAATTTTATCAATTTATCCGTAAATTAAAATCGGTCACCTTATTAAAAAGAAAAACTTCCTGTATTTTAAACTTTTGTGATTTGATATGATGTGGAAAACCCCAAAAACTAATAAAATCGGTTTCACTTATAAAAAGGGGAAGAAATGTAAAAATTACCATTGTTCTAAATATGTAAATACTGCAAAGGAAGCCATACAATGCGATGGGTTGTATGAATCATATGTGCCTAACTTGGAGTGGCTTTACAAGTAGGGAAATTAACCCCATGGGCTTAAAAACTAAGCGTATTTACAGTAAATGGCTATAAGTATTGCAAATCGGCCAAATTAGACACTGTGTGTAACACCCCGTACTGTATGTACAATGCTCTTCCTCTGTCCACCCTGCGAAGACTAGAAAATTTTTCCCAGCCTCTTCGTATGGATTTTTAAGGTACAATAAGACCGTTAAGTACCTATTAAATGTTCCTTCAAAGTTGAATACTTTCTTTATATAATCTATGGCAAATTTACCGACTGGCGGCGTCGAACTTACTAAACAACTTTAAAATCCCTTGTATCATAACAAGCCTTAAGTATTACGTGGAATATAACATTGTTCAAGTTACATTCAAGCAAAGCGTAATAACCGGTGTTATAGTAATTGCCTCCTGTCCTGTCCGAGATCCTGATCACTTGAAATGGGGGCGCGCTGGCTGGGGCTTGTCCTTAACCGCGGGAGTCAGCGGAAGTTCTGATTGTGGGACAATTTAAATCGCTGGCCACCCGCCACCCATTGTTGCCGACTTCCCGGCCGTCGGCGGCCACCGTCGTGCCCACGACGCTCAGACAATCATCCGATGATTAAATAAAATGCATATTAGATCACGACACTCGAGACTAGAGACTACGCAGCAATTTTTGCACAAGTTTTTTTGTTTAATTTAACTTTTCTTCTGTCTACGTAACAGCTGTAAGCATGTAAGCACAAAGCAGACGATGCAAAGTGACGTTGAATACTTTATTTCTATGGGAAAGTATGAGAAGACGTGGTTAAATCTGAGCGGCGGTGCGGAAACCTGATAGGTGGTTAACATTTTTATAAAAACATACTCGCGTTAATACTACGTACTTGTACTATTTTCGGGTGAAATAAAACAGATTAGGTCAAGAATATTATATTTTAATAAACATGTATGAATAGAATGGATAAAGACATCATCGTTACTACCCGAAGTTATAACAATCCGCTTTATGTATGAGACCAATCAATTATACGGAACGTTTTTACAGATATGGCTTTCCGGGTGAAGAATATTAAATCATTTCGTTTCAGTGATTACTTCAAGTCAATACAGGAAAAGTTATAATAATTCTCTCTTTTTGTGTACAAGTGTGCTTCCTATATCATTAGCCGTATTCTATTTGACGAGTTATAAAATGTCGTTATTGAGTCACGTCGCCTCCCGGTGGAGTTAGAAAACTTTCATCTGACTGCTACTGATTCGTATGCAAACTTAGTCGTCGCTTAGTGTGACTAATATAGCAATTACCTCCTTTCAAAAGGGAAAAACTTGCAGAAGGAAATCGAATCATTAACGAAGATAAGTGAATATAAATGGATCTATCCCTCATAATATCTGCAAATGGGATTGAAATGAAAAGCGGTTGATTGGCACCTGGGGCGAGATAGAGGGGGTGGCGGAGGCTGGGTTTTGTGCAACGGACGTGAATAGACGGCCGCAGCTGTCTAGCTATGACGCTAATAGTAAAGTTGTATGTATAATTACGTTGCACTTAAAAAAATTACTAATTACAAAATTGCACCGCTAGAGTTCGCAGACACCATACTAATAAATAACTGTACAGGCACCTTCAATCTTCATGTTTTAATGTTAATTAGCGCCGGAAAATATAAAACATAACGAATAATCTTCGAAATTTTACTGCTCACAAAACTATCGATAGACTGTTTTATATCATTCCGATTTAGGTATTTTATTCAATAACAAGGCAACGCCAATAAGTAAAGAATTTGAGACCTAAATAGGTATCTTATTTCAAATTTCAAACAATCGCATAGCAGGTACTGATACATTATTAACTAAATGGTAAAATACACATCATTGATCAATTAAATCAATAATAATTGCACAATTCAAATGTATTTATCATAGAATACTGTGAGAAACTTTTTGTTCATAAATGAGACTGCGAGAGCACTACTTTATGGTGGGTGTGTAAGTAGCGTGTGCGCGAGGCGCGACGATGCGCGGGGCGGCCGAGGAGACGTGTGACCGCGCTGCTACTCGCCCGTACACTGCACAAACAGCCGGCTATTGCTGCACTTGCCGGCCAAGTCACTCGCAACTAGACCACTCTACTAAAGTTAAGCTAAGCCAACTCTAGTGGGTGCAGCGGCGCCGGCTGTTGCTAAACACTCGATTTCCACGCAGGTAACCGCCAAAATACGCAAAGAAAACTCGATAGTAAACAGGTAAATAAAGGAAAACTTCGCAAGCTGCACACAAATAATGAAAGAGGCAAAGGAAAAAAACAAAAACAATAAATAGTGGACAGTTCAAAATCGAAATATACAGGGAGCAAAAAAAAATTGCTGATTAAACTTAAGAATGTGTAACTATCCATGAAACTGAACATTTTTCCCCAAGAAACATACAAAATGACTCGAGCCGCTAACACCATTTGTATGGAAGGCCGATATTATTTTCATATTTAGACCTAAATGTTCCTTGGGGCAAGTGTTTCAGTTTCATGGGTAGTTTCACATCCTAAAGTTTGGTCACTTAATTTTTCACTCTTTATCATTAATTTTCATTACCTCAAATAAAATCAAATAATTATTAATTGTACACAGGAAAACACACAAATTAAACAAATATAACATAGTTAACAAGACAAATGTGTACAGAAGGCGGCTAGGTAGCAATATCTTCGAGTCAATCTCATCATGATGAGATAATAGGTGCAACGAGCAAGATATGTTAACGCCCCTATTTTTCGGACAGGTCCAGTGTGAAAAAAAAAGAATGAATCATAGGTATATCATAGTCATTGGATTGTAATCCAGTAAATTAACAATTGTCAAGTTTCAAACAATCAACAAAAATAATAGTGGTCAATTCGCCAGCAAAAATAAATAATCAACAATTGTGTTTATCTACGTCGAAGGTTTTCATTACAAATGCAGAAACGAATCGGTATGTAAATAAGAGTTCTATCTAGCAGCTGGATAAAAAACAAAAAAATACGGTTGAACAGAGCCGTCCATCAAATAATGGGCGCGGGGGAAAGAATGGCGTATACACACACATACATGACATATCTAGATGAGAACAAGCGGGAAGTAGGACGGGGAGCTTTTGTTCGTCCCCCGGCTTGCATACAAAACAAACTGCAGTAGCACTACACTTCTGAGAGAGTATTTATTCAATGCCTATTTTATGAATCATAAGCTTTATGCATTGTTTTTAAAAAGAGGCAGTCTGTTAAATAATTATTGGTAGGTAAACGCACTAGAGTCCACATTCTTCTTCTTGTCGAATCGATCGTTAACTGAATAATTATGTCAAGCGTTTATTTTTGTTGTTGTTCTGCGGTTAGGGGATAGGGTGTGGTGTACTTTTTTATTGGTGCAAGTGGAAAAGTAGATGATTACTAGATTCGAGGAATAATTTGGGATGAGAACTAAGTTGGTAACGAGACTTGGCGATCCTTACTTACTTAATGTCTAGAAGAATGTAAGAAAAGTAATTGAAACTTGTTTAATGTTTTTCGTTTTTAATATTTTTATTATTTAAATCGGTGAATTTACTTACATATTTCACTCGAAGGGGTAATTCACCGATTTAAGGAGGGAAGTACTCAAAATTGGGCTAAACACGGTCCGGCATTTCACTTTGTTATGATAGTTAATAGTTGAATTTTCAATTAATCTATAATGGTTAGCTTCTCTAAAATATGGAGAACAACTAGATTCATAGATATAATCTAAAAATACTATGACTACACCAGGAAATCATCGGAAATATCATGAAAAACTGGCGTCTCAATGCCGAATTTCAACAACTGTGACATTTCTATGAGCTTAGAAACAGCAAATGTTATATCAAATTCACCGAACATCATAATCAACTCTGTTTTTCAATAATTTTTGTGTACCTACATTGAGATATATGCAAAAATATATGAAATCGGCTTGAAACAGCCCCATGCTAGAAAAGGACAGAGCGCGCATTCTGTCATTGGTTTGAAAGGGACAGTTGCCGCGAGCACATAGACCCTTAAATAATATAAATATTAAAAACAAAAAGCATTAAACAAGTTTCAATTATTTTCTTTTTCTTACATTCTTCTAGGCATTAAGTAAGTAAGGATTGCCAAGTTTCGTGACTAACTTAGTTCTCATCCTAATTATTCCTAGAATCAAGACATTACTTTTCCACTTGCAGCGAATCCAGTCAGACGGGAGCTGAATCATTTTGCAATGACACAACGAATAAAGGTAAATAATTTTCTATCGCCGAGACCAATGAAAGGTTGAAACTCGAAACGAATTAGCAGAAGGAATTTGAGTTTAGTGTTTTTTTTTTGAGTTTACGATTTTCTCAAACATTACACTAAATGCATGTTACACGTCATCTCCTAAGAGTAGGTAATCTTAAGATTACTCGGGTATATAAAATGTCACATTGCGGCAGAAAAGTATACTTTCCATCATTCCGATTATTGAGTTTTTCTAACAGGAATAAGTAACTTCATTTATTTTCCATGCTTTAGCTAAGATACTTAATTATTTTTAAATTCCGTCAACAGCCAAATAACTATTTATATAGAAAGTATGATTTAAAGAAAAGTGGTTGCGATGGTCAGTTTAATCGGATATTGAACGTCAAAACCTGTACTTAGCAAACATTCATCGCACATGTGAATATACAGGGTGCCTCATTCAACTCTATTTTGTCTACTCTATAACGAATGTCAGGGACAGCTTCCCACTAACTGATAGGGGTTCCTCATTCAAAGAAACCGAACAACTTTCACCGGGAAATTCTTTCGTTTTTTTTTATGAAAGTTGATCAGTTCCTTTGACTAAGCGACCCCGTCTGCGGGAAGCTGTCTCATACACTCGGTATACTCAACCCGACCCGATGGGAAACAGCACGTTCGAAAGAAAAGTGCTTATACCGAAGGATGAAAGAAAATAATACTAGGGCCCCATGTATAAGAGTTGAAACATAATTGCGGGCTCGATCCTTTCGAGAGACAACTTTTTTCGCGCTTGAGCAAGAGGCTGGGCGCGACGGAAACGCGGTGGGTTCTCCGACCTTTTAAGGGATATGACGCAGTCTTTAAACTAAAGTGAACTTAGAACCAACCGCTGCCAAGACGATCTCATTAAGATAGAGATCTGTTCACGTTCCGTTTAATATTACCGTTTACCTAAATAAGTGCTACTCTAGGTAGTTTAATTTTTTGGTATTGAACATTGGGGGCTATGATTATTGCGCCTCAATGTTTAAAATTTTATGAACATATGATACGACTCAGACATATTTTACGCACAATACGCATGGTGATTAATATCCTGTAACATTGCTATCGATTCATGGATGGAAAGTCTTAAATCTTGCCTAAAATGATTGCCGTCCCTTTCTCTTCTCTCATGATAGAAACTGACAGGTATTAGTTAAGTCGTGATTTTTGCCACTACGAATTGCTTTGCTACCATTATCTACAAAATGATTTAATTGAATTTTAGAGAAGTTATAATCTTAGATGTCTTGACCTATAAATAGTAGATGAGTATGAAAATAGTAGAACTATAAACTTTTCCCTACTAAGGCATAAGCCGCAATACATGTTTTGCGACTTGGACCGCGCAATTATCCTCAACCAATTTGTAAGTAATTACTCTTTTAATATTATGTAGGTTGTACCAATATGTGGTACTATACGGAAAGATAGCATGTCGGAAAAAATATTTCTACGATTAAAAGAGATATAATATGAAATAAAAAAAGATCTTTAAAGGTAATCTAACGAACAAGTACGACTTATGTTACAAAGTCTTTGAGGAGAACTAAATCTGCTATTTTTTATAAGACACCCATTAAAAAGCCCTTATCGTTGTCGTTGTCTAGATATACATATTTATTTTATTCTTCTTCTTTGCGTGTCGACTCGAGGAAACTTTATTTGTGAGGTGAGGACGAGCACATGCGACCAATAAATGGGGTTGTTTTATTATTCATTTGATATAATATTGGTAGGAAAGGCAGCTAGAAAGTCAGGGTCAAACATTGCACACTGGTTATAGCCAGTGATTATTTATCGGTAACTTATTACCTATTATTTTGCTGCCAACGCCTGGTTGTAGTCCGATCGCCAAGCTATATGACCTTGATTAGGGTCTTACACTTATTTTTGATAAACCATAATTTGAGGGATGCCAGACGTGACACCCTTGGGCATAAAATATCGAGAGTCAAAGTTCCATGGTTTAAAAAAAATAGCATGTTCATGCGTATATAAAATTAAATTAAAAATTAAATTTTTATTTTTTTTTATTTAATACATTTTAAACTTACCCCCTAAGTCAGGTGGCGTGATTATTAGTATCTTAAATTTTGGTCTAAGTAACGCTCAGTCGAATAAAAAAAGTTCCATCAAAATCGGTTAAAAAAACAATTAAGATTCAATTGACCGTATAATTCATCGAGCACCGAAAATTGTATTGCGAGACATATACAAATATGGAAAACACGACGAAATGCTTATACAAATCTTCAAAAAAACCGCTAAAGTCTCACCATTTAGAAGACTCTACGACGCAGCATATCACGTTGAAGACAGCCGACATAGAAGGACAACCACTAGGATAATGGTGTGGTCTAACAGGCGGTTCAAAGCTTTCGTTTTATTGGGACACTAGCGGACCCGGCAAACTTCGTCCTGCCCCGAAAAGCAACCCTACATTCATTTACTTTCCTTCACTTTCCTTCCTTCTTTTCCATCCATCATTTTCCTCTCGTCCGTTCCTTCCCTCTCGTCTTCCCTTTTCTATCGTCCCTCCCTCCCCTCTCGACCCTACCTCCCCCTCGACCCCACTTCACTCTCGTCCATCCCTCTCATTTCTCCCTTCAAATCTGTCACTTCTCTCTCATCTCCCTCTTCCATATTCTCCCTTACTTACCTCATGTCCCTCCCTTCTCTCACTTCCTACTCGTCTCTCACTTCCCTGTTGTCCCTCATTTCCGTCCCGTCACTCACTTCCCACCCGTCCCTCAATTCCCTCTCGTCCATAACTTCCTTCTCGTTCCTCCTTTCCTTATCGTCCTTACTTCCCTCACTTACCACAAGTCCCTTCCTTTTGTACTGTGACAACACATTTCCCTTACTATGCATATTCTATGTAAGGTGTGCACGTCACTCTCTATTAACAAAGTTAGTATTATCCAGAACACTGAATTGAACGATCGCATCATTTGTACCGTCCCTTACGCCCCACACTGCATGTCAACCCGGTCAGGACTGCCTTTTTAAGGTGTGGATGTTATGTGGACTGAATGAGGTTTTTTTTTATTGTCGAAAAGTGATTTCGCGATTCGAAGGACAGAATGCGATACTACGCAAATGATGTGATGGTGAATTAAATTTAAGGTGCGTTTGTCATTTTTCTAACACGCTACGTGGATGTGTTGCATCATCGAGATTCGACGAACTATTTTTTTGGAGGGGCGAGCTGACCTTAAGGGGGAAACAGAGCAGAATACGAGCATTAAATCCTGAAGTCAGGTAGTCTTCATGTTCCTCCCGTCCCTCCTTTACCATCCGTTCCTCACTTCCCTTCCGTCGCTTACTTCCCTCTCGCCTCCCACATCACACTCGTCCCTCACTTCCCTCTCGTCCCTCACCCCATCTCATACCTCACTTCCCTCACGTTCCTCCTTTTTCTATCGTCCTTCCCTTCCATCCTTTCCCTCACGTCCCCCCCTTACCTCCCGTCACTCACTGCCTCCTGACCCTGACTTCCCGCTTGTGGATTTTCTGGAAACCTTCTAATATTCTGTGCCACACACAGTGGTGTGTACAGGAAACAGCGGTAAATATGCTGATGCTCACCTGAGGTCCTGCAGCAATGCCTCGCCCTGCGCAATAGTGGCCGCGCACGCGTCCAGGCTGGCTGCGCGGTGCTGCGCGCACTGCTCGAGCGCTCGCCGCGCTGCCTCGGGCGTGTCGTCCGAAGCGTTGATGCCGCCGCCGCTGCGGAGTGTGTCCAGCCATTGCAGCAGCTGTTGAAAATTAGAATATTTTAAATAGTGAATTAGCTTCCTCCCTAAATTCAAGATTATTATATTATAATGGCGTTGGTTTGGCGAGTTGGAAACTACTCTGTTTCTACGGTTGTCTCTTTCTTCGAAAGGGATAGAATCGCGTTTTAACGAAGTGCATTTGCGCTATTTTTCATTATTTTGCATATTTCTCTGTGTACACTGAACCCATTGAAAGATCACTGGATATAGCACCTGCTAAGGTTCTTGTTCTACAGAACTGAGTGTAATACATCTACTATGCTACAACAATGCTATTACCTCCTTCTCGTGCGTGTAGAGCAGCACGGCGAGGTCGAGGCGGCGCCGGCGGCGGTCCACTCGGGCTGCGAAGGCGGCCACGTGCGCCTCCAGTTCCCTCGCCACGCCCAATACTTCTTCAGGGTCGCACTCCCCTGACCGCGCCAACTCTTCGGCAGCGCCTAGCAGCTTCTCGGCGTTTGTGTACGTATTCTGAAGGAAATGAGGACGGTTAGTAGAGACCCGAAGGTGATACGGCATCGGCCTATAACCAGTCTCCCCACTATCTGCAACGCAGAAGACCAGAGTCGCATAATGAATTTTTTTGGAGATCGACGGTATGAGTTTCGGATCAATAATGACTCGAAAACAAGAAGAAGACCAGTTCCAGCAGGGATTCCGTGACTTTTATTAGACCGTTTCAACCAAGTTTTAACATAGTCTATATCAAATTATAAGACGAATAGTAGTATTTAATGGTGATATTTTTAAAGATTACGCAAGTACCTAATTTTTACAGACTTACATTTGAAATAAAGTTAATTTTGTGATTCTATATTGTAAAAACTTTAAACGACTTACTTGAGCAACATTCTCAAAATGTTCGTGAGATTTCTGGTACACCCTGGCTTTAGCGAGATTCCGTCCGATTCCAGTGTTCTTTTGCAGGAACACTTCTCCGTGATTCGCGAGCCAGTCGAGGACTTGTCTGCAGTCTTCCTTGTAGAGCAGCAAGGCTAGTCTCTGGTGGAGTTTCAGCCTGGCTTGGTGGTACCTGGTGTAATAGTTAGTTTTATGTGTAATTATCCCACCAATGCGAAGGTTTGGAAATTTGGAAGCTATTTACTAAGGCTTCAACCCCAGGATGGTTCGAGATGGAACTTAGCAAACATAGCTTTAATCTTGATCTTCAGCTTCGCGTATCGATCGTTTTGGGCAAATACAAACAACTTATTGACACGAGAAACGAGCGGAAACAGTAAATAAAGTACCTGGCTTCCAACGCGCGATGGTGGCCCAGGATCTGGTGGATGACAGCCAGCACGTGGTTGGCGCCCGAACTGTAGTCCGCCGCGGGGTCACCGCCGCTGCTGCCGGCCGTGCTTACTGTACCGTCGCTCTGTCAGGGACAAGGTTACAGACATGATTTTAAATTAGTATTGCCGAACTATCGATAGTTTGATAGCAAAAGTTGACCTTGAAAAATAATGACAATATCGATAGGCCTATCGATATAGCGAGTATTATTTCAAGGTCAGGATATTATCGATAGACTAACGAAAGTTTAATATTTTGCGGCAACGCTACTTTACATGTACTTGAATGTAAGACTAACTTACAATGCTATCGATTCGGTGAAGACGCAACTTAACAAAACTTTGACCATAACTATTGCCCCTTATAGTCCTTATAGTCCCTTTCTGTTCTCTCACAATGGAAAACGACAGGTGTTAGTTTTGGTCAAGATTCAGTGATTTTGTGCGCATCCGAATGGCCTCTATTGTCAACCCAACAAGTCACAAAATGTATCAAAAAGTAGAGACTGTATATAACATAATAATATTGGTAAAATAGGAGGATATTTTGCTTACCATATCGGCGGGATCAGTTTGATGGCACACTTGGACCAAATGGTCAAGCTGGTACAACAACTTTTTACTAGTTGAATGAACCTGTAAAAAAAACACACATACGTCAACGGCTGCGTTAGTTTTTCATGTACATTAGTGAACATTTATTTTGACCAACTAAACATCCTCAACAGTCACTACAAACCAACCTCAGTATATGCCTGGCACATGTGTTCGTAGAGCTGCCGATGCCGCTGCGCGTGCTGCTCGAGCGCCCGGGGGTCCCCGCAGGGAGCTCCGCCCTGCCCCGTGGCCAGCTGCAGTGCCACTGCGCACTGGGCGCCCCACCCGCCGACTGCCGACGCGTACGCTTCGGCCTTGTGGTGGAACACCACGGACAGTGACAGCACTGCTGAACGCTCTTCTAGACCTGCAAAAAGAAGAATTTTCGTCGAATATTACGTTCTGCGTCTTGATTATTCAGCATGTTACTCGTAGTGTTGGAAATCTTAATGTGACGAAGAAACCATTTCATAAGTGGTTGTGTCAGTCATTTCGATCTGACCTATTTTCGTCATTGGAGAAATTAATAGTGCAAACTATTGCTACTTATAACAGCTTACTTGTTTTTTTTTATTTTCGGAGGATTCAACCATATACGATGGTTTTCGTCAGGAGCACGAATATGAGATGACACACCCATAAATTCATTCAGGAAATTCGTTCAAGATATTTAAATAAATGTATGGGAAAGCAAAATTAAAAAATTTCATTTTCAGATTTTCAGAACGAATTTCTTTGTTAAAGTTGACCAGTTTCGTTAACTGAGCAACCCGGGAAGCTGCCCCTTACACCCGGTACACTCACCGGCGGAGAGCTGCTTGTAGGCGCGCTCGAGGCGGTGCGCGAGCGCGGTGATCTGCGCCTCCGCGTAGTGGCGCTTGTCGGCCAGGCGGCGCGCGGCCGTCGTCACCCGCGCGACGCTCGGCCGGCCCCCGCCCGTGCAGGCTGCCGCGAATCTTGACAAATTAAATAAAACATACAATAAATTTAAGACCCCTCTACGACGACGCAACACGGCGTG
>JARACY010003315.1:0-34249 GCA_029255725.1 Scrobipalpa atriplicella
TTGTGGCCACTTTCGTAATATTAAAAGTAAAGCTTCTTTACTAAACTTTCTTTCGAAATGACTTGACAATATATTAATTAAATCAGCAATAATTTTAGAAACGTAGCTACCTCGCTCGTGGTGCCCATTCGTATTAAATGTGTAATGATAATCATCAGTCATCAACTCATCATCATCACCGACTGAATTACATTGATGTTCTGTAGCAATATTTGGCTGATGACTATAACTGCAAGATTCAGACTAATTAGATGTCTTCTTTCTGGGAAATGAAACTGGAAAATTACTCTACAAAATCCAGTTTTATCGACTGGTACCTACAGAACGTGCTCTCCGAAGCTCTGAGTCATATCATATCTATAGGTATTCTTCTGCTGATATCACTCTTTCTGTCGACTCTGTCACGGTCATCGCTGACCTTTGTGTCTAGAGTCTAGAGCTAACCCATTCCAAGCAAAAAAAAGACGGTATTTTGCAGTTATCGTTATTGGCCAAATTGCAAACGGACTATACTGAATTATTTAATTGTAAAGTGCGAGGTCGTAACCAATATTTAAGTTTTTTTTATGAGGTATAACGTATCGTATGACAACTAATTTAACCTACGTTTGGGGTAAATTTTAATGCAATATAAAGCTAAATTAATACATTGTCTTTATTCATTATTATTACTTTATGTAAACCTATGATTAAGTTTCGAGTCCACCAACTAGTACTTGCATTTTTATCTGATTATTCTTCCAGTTGTAGCAAGAGATTAGGATAGGTAAGATTTCATATTGCTATCGATAAGTGGACAGACAGCATGACTTAACTAAATCTTAACCAAAATTGTTGCCGTCCCTTTCTGTTCTCTCTGGATAGACAATGACAGGTGACCAAATAAGTAATTAGTGATTTTATGCGCTTACGATTACGAATCTATACCATTAGCATAGCACTAGTATGTGGACGGGAACTTCTATGGTTAGTTTGTTACTGAATGCGTTTGTACAGAATTAAGTGATGTTGTATATACTCAAGTATAATTTTTGCATTGGAATAAAGTTTTAAAAATGCGATCTTATCTTTTATTCAGAAAAAAACTCCCAAGGGACTTTTTTGAAATAATATGGTTTTAGATTTTACCGATAGAACACGCATTGGAAGTTTGAAGTAGCTAAACAAAATGAAGGTGATAATAATTGTTAAAAATAAAACCAAAAATTCAAAGTAACACAGTCTCTAAATAAATAATAAAGTGTGACAACATCATACATTTCAGATATGTTTACAACCATTTCATACATAAACCCTTTATATTAATCAAACAGAATGTAAAGTGCTAATTCAGTATTCGAAAAAAATGCATAGGCAGTAATGATAGTTTCATTCAATATTCATATCAAGCTTTCTTTTGGTGTTGGTACAATTTTTTTTTATAATGATTTAAAATCATAAACATACTGTACTGTATCAAAATCAACATTCTACATTACATAATTTCGGGCATATTATTTAGCAATACTAACTAGGGTTAGTTTTAATTACGAAAAAAAAAAAAACTTACTCATACAAAAATTATTACCTACTCTGTTGAGACAGTTTGTATGAGTAAGTATTTTTTTCATATCAGCCCTTACAAAATTGCACTACTTAGGACTAGTATTCACTGGTGCTTTTCCTGCTGTATGTCTTGCTCGACGGTGGCGAGCGCCCACTTGTGTTCGGTGATCTCGAGCGCCTCCCACTCCGCCTTGAACGCGGCCTTGGGGTCGGGCGGCATCGCCATCGCCGCGCCCGACATCTGCTCCTGCATCACCTTGGACTGGTCCGCCGCTGTGAGGGCATCAGGGTGATTAATGACATCGAAAATTAGAATCATTTATAAGCATTTTTATTTGTATAGAAAGGTACCAGCTATGACTTGTATTTTTTTAAACAAGTTTTACTTTTGAGTCTAGGTCAGAGTAAAAAAAAAATACCCAGCGACCTAGAATGCACTGGAGTTGCCTCACAATGATGGAATACAGCAAGCCATACTTTTCCAAAGGAAAGGCAAGCCTACCTTGTCTTGACATAAAGTACTCGGCATGTTCCGGTCCGGTAAAATTTTTAAAACAATGAGCCCACATCAACCAGACATTCTCTATCAAATCATTGTTATCATAAAGAAATTCATGTGCTAATATCTTGAAACATACCGTTATTCTCTCCAAGCACCAACGCGTAAATAGTCCGCAGCCCAAAGACGTTGAGGAAATACCAGGATGCAGATGACACCCACGCTGCATCCAGGTGGGTCAGCTCCACTCCGCGCTGCAGCATGGGCTTGAAGCGAAGTGTCAGGGGGAATGGCACCTTGGCTGAGAAAAGTTACATTATGTATTTAATCATGAGTTTTCACAGAAAGTAACTATTATTATTATTTTACTAAAGGTGTTAAGCAAGTACAAGTCAATATTTTTACCACATCTACTCATTACATTCTTTAAACAACACATGTCACGGTAAAGTGAAGTGAACACATTAGTTGGGGGATTGGGAGAATTAATTTGCTTCATTAGAAGTTGTTTGTTGGAGAAAAATAGTTTAAATTGCTCCTCCCAAATCTATTTTAAAATCTTCCTAATCTATCTAATCCTCTTCTATATTACTCTTTCTCTTACACCTTGCATAATAACTTACTGGTGAGGAAACCGCTGAACATCCAGTTGATCCATCCTCCAATGACGATCATTGGCAACACGTTAGTCACATTGCCTTTCAGCATGTCAGTCATCATGCCAGGGTCAGTCATGGGGTTCTAGAAATTCAATTTGTTTTATTGCTATTGTGTTTGATAAAATATGTGGAACTAGGTAAAAACCCAGATTTCATGTTTTACTAAAATTCGATCTGTGAAGTCTATGTGAAGAGGAAATGCATTATATTTGGACTGCATCATGTCTTTTTTTATAAATTAGTCGCTACATTATACTTCTAAACATGGGCTTCCCCGAAATTAGGGGGGTGCCATACTCACTACACTTCCGAATTTTTTAAATAAGTTCCATATTCTACATAGAGAATTGTGAATAACTAAGCAAGCAAGTACTCTACATTTGATTTGATTTAGCTTGTAGAAAGTTACCAACCTGATTAGCCGCAGCTCGCTTCTGCACTTTGAAATACCCCGTCTCCTCATTGTTGAACCAGTGACGACGCATCGCGAACGATTGGCGGGGCAGGTACTTGCCGTTCTCACGCAAGAGACGGGCCCGGATCATCACTTGACTGGAATTAATTTTCGAGTTTGATTTTAGGTTAGGAAAGTAAATTTAATTTAGTAAACTCAAAGGATAGTATCTGAAAACTTGTAGACAAGATGAACATACCTGTCCTGGACCTGAATAAGCTCAATCTTCTTCTGTGAGGACAGAATTATCGAAACATAGTGTCTGACAATCCCAACCAAAAAAGTGATGACTACGATAGGCAAGAATACCCAGACACGTATATTTGGATCTAGCAATAGTTCAGCCATTTTATTTGCTTATATTTTACAGCGTTCTTACTTAAATATACACAAAAAATTAAATTATTTTACAACAACACCCCGTCATTATTTACGTTCTTATCAAGAATGAATAAATCGCTAAACAATTATATTGATAAGGACAACGCTATACAAAATTCAATATCGTTGCTTCCTGCTAGCACAGCAACTATATATTTTACAGATATATAAAAAGCGCAATCGCTGACATTTGATTGACGAGGATTGACGCAATTTTTGAACGATTCCTTCAATCCATCATTCGAATCACAATATTTTTAAACGAAATTAAGGTCATTTCCATGTTTTCCACTTTGTTTTTTTTTCCTTGTTTTCGCCGGTTTTCTCATCTCAGTTTTCGCTCATCATTTTGGAAACAAATAGAACGCTTTGATAATGGGAATCAGAAACGAATTAGTCCTTTTCACCAACATGGATATTTAATTCGCTATTTACCTCACCAGTATCATCATAAAAAACTCCAAATATACCTTGGCAAAATGCATCGTTACAAATCTAAACTTACTGCGAGTACTACCAAGAAAAGAAACGTGCGAACTGATACTTCGCAAACTGTGAAGAACTCTACGGAAGACAAAGACACATTGGCCGGCTCCAGCCGAAGCAGCGCCGCGACCACTACCGCTCCTGATTTCCAACGGTTTCTTTATAAGGCGACCAGCACACACAGGCCGCATCTTAGTATCAAATACGATCCAGATCATCTGGGAGATGAGGAGGTATCGTATCGTATTCTCGCCGAGGAATTACGACAGTCCGCAAAGTCTAATTCAAGCCTATTGTACCTATTTAAAAATTATTAGTTGGAATAAAATTTCACAAATTAAAATTGCTTGGCTCTTTCAAAATATATAGAATTTGAATTCTGTGATTTTTAAAGCTTTAATATTTAATATTTTTAATACATGTTTGATACCAGATGACCATTGCCTTTTTTATTGTATTTGCAAAAAAATATTTTTACATAGAAACCTGAGGGTCTATGGGAGCCACCGAATTGGCGCGATTTTCTCCTGAACCTGAGGAATATGAGGGCTAATAATGATGCTCCGGTAGATACAATGGGCTGCCATAAGGCCATGGATGCTGATGCAGCACCAGAAGTGAGTAAACCAAAATATTTACAAAATTATACATTCTTAATTTCACATGAATAAAGAAAGATAAGTTGAAGAAATAAAACAAGTGTATATTAAAAGATTAATAAATAGTGGTTTGTGAATTCTACTATTTACTAATTCCATATTTTTATATCACACATATATTTTAGATAATGAGATACCAAAGTCTGATTGCTCTCATGCTATCGAGCCAGACCAAGGACCAGGTGACGTTTGCAGCGATGGAGAGACTCCGAGCCAAAGGACTTACAGTGGATAATGTCCTCAAGATGAGTGATGATGAGTTGGGACAGTTGATTTATCCTGTGGGCTTCTGGAAGGTATCATTTTCAAACACTAAAAATATTATTTTGAAAAATTCCAAAAAATATGACTTTATTATCTTGATTGAGATAAAATTAACTTCATTATGATAATAAAAAGGTAATTCAGTATTTTGTTTTGTAGCAATTAAATAAATTATATTTTTACAGACAAAAGTAAAATATATAAAGAAGACCACACAGACCCTGAAAGAGCTATACAATGGCGACATTCCTGACTCAGTTGACAAGTTGTGCAAGCTCACCGGGGTCGGGCCTAAGATGGCTCACATCTGCATGAAAGTTGCTTGGGATAAAGTGACAGGAATTGGTAAGTTCTTCATTCATTCTTCATTCTTGAATATAAAAATTACAACTTCTTACATATTAAGTCAGTTGGTATATTTTGTAAAATTTACTACATGGCCGTTCTTTATTATTCTAGGGGTAGATACCCATGTCCACAGAATAAGCAACAGAATAGGGTGGGTCAAGAAACCTACACCTACTCCTGAAGACACACGCAAAGCTCTGGAAACTTGGCTTCCAACTGAACTCTGGGGAGAGGTCAACCACCTCTTGGTAGGGTTTGGCCAGACCATATGTCTACCAATCGGACCTATGTGCCATGAATGCTTGAATAATGATATCTGCCCATCTAAAGGATTAGGCAGGAAGTCACCAGGCAAAACTCCCAATAAAACACCAAGAAAGACTCCCAACAAAACACCAGGAAAGACTCCCAGCAAATCTCCAGTTAAAGATGTAAAACAAGAAGATGTCTTAAAAGTGAAAAAGGAATTGGATTTGGATAAGCCAGAAGCAGTACAAATAAAAACAACTCTGAAAGTGCCAAAAGTAAATAATATTTGTGATGTAAGTGAAGAGTTTCAGGTAAAAAATGAACCCAAACACAAGTCTAAATCTAAACAGAAAACTAGTGCTCCAAAAATACCAAAACAGGACATTGAAAATACAAATAATGCATCAGTAAAATCAGATCTTAACATTAAAGAAGAACTTGATTCAAAACCTACAAAGTCACCTACTAAAAGAAAAATAACACATAAGAAATCAAGTAATGCTCTAATAGATGATGATAAACTTGAAGATTTTGAAGTAAAAAAGACAAATTTGTCAGTTGAACCCGCAGAAACTAAACCTAGGCGAAAAAGAAAGTCCACACCTAGAAAACTTGGGACAAGTGTTGACAATGAGCAGAATGAAGATACTGGTGATTGTGATAATGAAGATAGAAGGAAAATAAAAACAAGATCATGTAAAAGCAGCAAATCCTAATGTGAAGTGATGGTTGAGTTGAGATTGAGACCAAAATAATGTGAAGATAAGGAGTGGTAGTGGCTTCTTTTACTTGTGTCTAACTTTTGAGACATTTTCATTTATCATTGTTGTACTTTGTCAAAGCTAAGCTTGAGCATGTTAGTTGTTAAGTTTTTATTTTTTCTCCATAATTGTTAAGGTTTAATTACAATCAAAATATTTTTTGAATTTTTAAATAATTGTTTTATTAAACTTCTAGAAAGTAATAAATATCTAATGCTTTCTTCTACCAACTTTCTTTTTAGATTTGTCTTTTCTTGGGTCAGCTTTTGCTTTCATATGCCCTTTCTTCTGTTGAGATTTCTTCTTGTTCTTGACTCTCTCCAACTTACTTTTCATTTGGAATACTTTGCTCTTTTGTATTTTTTTTGTGGCCTGGTGCTTCAACATCCTTTTTATCTCTTTCTTTGTCTTTAAGTTTGTATCTGTTTCTTCCGTCTCTGAATCTTCTTGTTCAGGCTCTTCCTCATCAGATCCCATACCAGGTATACCTTCGCTTATCTCAATACATTTCTTTTGTTTCACAACTTTTTTGGATTCTGCCTTAGGTTTATTTTCACCGATAACTAAATCTTTTTTCTGTAGTGTTTCTGTTGACAGTTCCATGATTTTAACATTCACATCTTCGTCCTCATATTCTTCTTTTAGCAGCTGTTCTATATCTGGAAGTGGACGGCTAGACACCACTAATTTCTTGTATGATTCTTTGTTCTGAAATAAAAGAACAACCTTTATTTTTATCTTTAGACGACTTCTCGCTTTGGACAAACAATGCTTGTGATAAATCTAAGGTCCATAAATGGAGAGCAAATCACCACGCATATGTGGAGGGATTTATTGATAAGAGGAGAGATACAGGCAGACTAAACTAACATAGTAAGAACACAAACTTTAATAGATGGGTTACCCACGAATTACCTCTTGTTTTATTCGCCTTTTCTCCTCCTTCAGCATACGTTGCATTTCTTCTTGCGCCTTCTTCTTCCTTTCTAGCTTTCTTTTACGGAAACCACATAGAAATTCCCTAAAAAAGTAAGAGAAAATAAAAATATTATATCCAATGCAAGAACAAACCTTTTCAAAATCTAGAAATTCAATGGCAACTCTTACTTTCTTTTTTCTTCATCAAATACCACAGCAACCTTCTTTTTCCGATCCTGGTTCTTTCTTTTACCCATACTGCCTTTTATTCAGCTGAAATTGCAAACACAAAACAAATCCACAAAATGTTCAACACGAACATAACCTCAAACAGCAGCATGACAGAAGCAGACATGACATGACAGAGCAACCTCACACTATCAAGCCAAACCAAGCGTGATTGATATGGTTTGATGGCATGGCACTTTTTTTTTTTACGTACGTCAGGAAAATGCAAATGCAATGCAACATATCCAAGTTTTCCCGATGGAAAAACTAGATAAGCTTGATTATTTGGTTAGGATTTCTATAGCTTTAAATCTGGAGTCCATTCCATTTCTAGCATTTCAAGTGAGATCATTTTTTGTTTGGTGTTTTTGATACTGCATTTTCAATCAAATTTTTTGGCACGAATCCAAGATTTTTTGAATTCTTTGATGTGATTGGTGGATGAAGGCAATAATTTTTTTTTATGAGCCCATCGTCCACCAATCAGCGTACAACTCTAGAATAAAGACGGACTCATCAGCAGCATGGCTGTCAGTATAAATTTGAAGCTTGAACGATGCGCTTCCTCTCGTTACTTTGGTTTTTTTTGTTTGTGGATTTTGACGAAAATGATATCGTGTGTGAATTTGTGTTGCATGAAATATGGAGAAAATTAGGTGCTGTGACCTGATATCGGACTTGTTACGCAAGGTAAGTGTGTCTTGTTCTTCGAAATTGAGATATTTTGGCGAGATAAATGTTCCCGTTTGCTAATCCCAGAAAAAATCGTACCACAAAAATATCATTTTGAGAGCACTACGTATGTGGCTTTCGTAATAATTTAATTTAGGCGATCGAAGGTCAGGTATTGGTGGTGCATAGCCTGGTGTGGAGATGCATATGCGTGTCCTGGGCCAGGCGACGTATCGCGTGTCCATAATCCATATGTCGAGATTGTCGAGGGAAGGTCGGGTTACAGCGAGCGCTCTTCCGTACCGTTACTAGAGTGTTTATTGTTTTAATCTATTTGATTGGTGCGTGGTGTCGACGTGCTGATGTGGAAAGTGAACCGCCGCGAGCGCGACCACTCTCCGACACTTGTAAAGGACACTTGCATTCGTTCTAATTTATAGCCAACATTCTTATTTGTTCATAAATATAAACAACGCAAATAAAATTCTGGACTAGCATTTTTTTCTCAGGATGGAATGCTTAGATAATGACAACACCAGTTCATAATTAGAATTACATACTTACACACATTTTTTATAATCAGGTTGTTGAACTTATTATGAAATCCTAATCAGCTGTTTACTATTTACATTGAGGTTTTGCAGTACAAGAAATAAGTAGGTTATATACCTACCTACCTATTGAGAATTTGATATTAGAAGGTTCAGTGTGCAACAGATCAAAACATATTCCTCTCATAATTAATTCACTTGGTTAATATTTCAAGCAATTCATAAAACAATATATCATCATCATCAGCACAAGCCTACCCCGAATAAAACAATATAATAAAAAAATAATAAAACCATCATAATAGTTAGTCAAGTATACGAAGAAAAGTTATTCAATATTTCTGGAGCCGTATTTTTGTATCACTTAAATTCAAATGCACATACAAAACAAAATTCATTGGAAAACTGTATGAAAACCCAGGCAAAGTTACTCTTTCATGACGTGTGCATCATGAGTTTGAATGATGACCTAAATGACATGATAAGGGTAAAGGAATGATGAGATCATATGAATCAAAAATACAGCTTCTGGACTTTAACTATGCGAACATGACCTCGGTTAGTTAGTAGCATTTATTGTAAAATAGGTGTTCAGACTTATTTATTAGTAAATTCTCACATCCCAACCTTTTATCTAATCTTAGTTTATCTCAGCTAATATGTAGGGAAATGTTAGATTTAACCACAGAGTAATAACAATACTAACGTACAATTTTAACCATGTACATAATTATAACAATTATTATCTTAATTTTTTATAAAGTATCTTTAGAGAGTTATTTTTTTTTTGTATTAAACTACAGAATACATACTATAAAAATTATAGACTGTAATACATTTATATTAAATTTACATTCAAATAAATGAATTATTTCTGAAGTGTTTCTTTTAAATTATTTATTATGTAATATTCTGCCTTGTCTGAAATAAATCAATGTATTTTTATTGGTTTAATTAAAACCCAATGCAACCTACATACAAGTAATACAATTTGGGCACAACTCAGCCACAACTCAGCCCTCTGTTGTCGAGTTTCAAATATTTAAATAGCTACAATAGAACTTACCAGGTTTCAGTGGCTGTTTTGGGCTGAATGGTCCAACCAAATACCCAAGTGATTTAGAAGTTCAAAATATTTTAAGACACTTTTACATCAATGGATATTTTGAGATGTGGAATGTTTACAATAAAAGCAGTGGATAACAAGCTGATTAATGGTAGGTAGCATGTGGTAGTAAATTCCACACAAATAAATATATTGCTGATAAATGGGGCATTGGCTGGAACTTCACTTCACATACAGATAAAACTACAATTTGCCTCATTGATGATACCTTTAAAAATATTTTATCGACATTTAAATAATTTTTTTAGAAGGGTTGTTCCCGCCTTATGCATTTTTTTTCTACATATTCTATTCTGTGTTATAAAATCTATGATTTCCTAACGATAAACAGACTAATGGACAAGATATGGGTTCGTAGCAGTTTGTACGGAAATAATCGGAACGTTTTTTTTGCGCCGACACGAAGAGGTGTTTTTCGCGTCTTCTAAATACAAAGAATTCTTCAAAACTACCCTATAATTTAATTTCCTATTGGATCTTACCGCCACAGTAGCATTGACGCACGAGATCATACGACCGCGCATTTATGCAGCCCAATCATCATCATCATACTTCCATGCTGGACTGGGAGTGATAGAAAAACATAGAATGTGCCAGCTGCATCCCTCCCCGTGTATGCTGTAAAAGTCAGCTAAGGGAATCGAGGGTTCAGTGTATTGCAATTTAGGCGATGGGCTGACAACCCGTCACTATAGCAATAATCATCATCTGTATTAACCCTTAAAACTTGTCAGTCGTGGCGGAACCACCTATGTTCTGGTCATTTTTGCTCTGCCTACCCCATTAGGGATAAAGGCGTGAAGGCTCCTGTGATGTGGCTTCCGACCAACCCCCATCGGAATAACCCGATCAAAATATGGCCCCTTAAGAATTCTGGATGAGCTAGCTCTTGGATATCATAGACTGCCACTGGTCGAGAATACTGTTAAAAGCCATAAAAAATCACGATCACATAGCCCCCACTAGGATTCCCTGTATCGGGGTCTCATGGGCGGACATTCACAAAAACAACCACATAGAACACCGAGACCCAATAACAGATATTTAAATTCATCATTCCAATATCTGCCCGGCCGGGAATCGAACCCGGGACCCCCTGGGTATGGGTAGCAACACTGCCGACTAGGCTGTACGGGTCGTCAAAAGGAAATAGTACTTGTTTCGAATTCCGTCCCGCCCATCTAGGTATATTTTCATTTTATCGTTCGTTCGTACGTCGTCGTTAGTATTACATGCAATATTTTATAAGGGTTAGGATGTTTTTTCGTAGTTGGCAACTATGTTTGCTAGTACCCCTGCTTCCGTGGCGCGAAATGCACGTACGCGCTTGATCGTGATACCAACTTCCGATTCGAACATTTACAATTTTGATTTTGTCTATTTTGTGTTTTAATCGAGGCACCAAACAGTCTTGTGTAGGAAACTTCGTTGCAGTTTTCGTGAAATGTCTGAAAATTTGAGAAAAGAAAATGGTTTTTATTAGGCAGGCCTTAGCCCGTTGATGTTATGCCTACTCCGTAAGGGATATGCTTGGTTAAATGTAAGAATGTGAGTCTTAAAATGCTCTTAATCTTTGTTTACCGAGCCAGTGCAAACTTATCAAGTTTTGGCTGAACCGAGGCTGTCCTTTGCATCGCCTTGATAACACTGGCGACCTCACGTGTCTTTTTTAAACACTCCTATCTTTGTGATCCACGCGGAGCTTACAATACTGTTGCGTCAGATATTGCGTTGATGAATGATGAAGATCTAGCTTCCCGCCCTGCGGTTTCACTCGCCTCTAAATGAGGTTTCCCGTGTGAATAAGGTATTTTCCAGCAGTAAAAGAACAGGCCTATGTCTACAAAATACCATCTATCGTCCTGCCAAAGTTTTATCAAAATCTGTTCAGCCGTTTAGGCGTAAAGAGGTAAAAAATAAATATACAGTTACTTTCGGGATTATAACATTAGTTTTGATTTAGCAGGGTAAATACAGAAATATTTTCACGAAATATCTAAGACACCCTTGGTTACCGCTTTCTGCTTGATACCTATATATGTACGAATACAAATTCGGTACGAGAATAAGTCAATTCGAAGAATTTAATTTAATTCGATGTTGTTTTTATTCAAGTTTCAAGGTCTTTATCTGTCTGTAGTTCAATTTATCAGTATTGTACCAACCATACAAAGTAAATAAGTGAAATAATATGTTTTTCATTGTTTCAGTGGATCTACGTGCGCAGACCGTGAATAGTGCATAATGACGTCACGGTGAGTATTCCTAGGCGCAGGCTTTTATTTAATAAGATATTTTATTTATTTATTTCCGGAACCTATTATTCCGATGGTTCTTTCTGACAAGATCACTAGGCAAGGTCTATGTATAAATGAAAATAAACACTCTTGAAATATTTTTTTTAAGAGCATATCCTTTTAGACCGAAACCTTGTTCGACCAAAAAGGGCGATCTTAAAAAAAGGAGCGATCTTTGTATGTAATCGTTATCTTTTTTCATTTCATAATAAATTCAATAGCGGGGTCGAAGGCTGGTTTTCAGGGACATGGTAACATAATATTTTTTTGTTCAATATAAAGCAGCTGCTTCCATGCTGGACTGGGAGTGACAGAAAAACATAGAATGTGCCAGCTGCATCTACTCCCGGGCATGCTGTAAAAACCAGCTAAGGGATTCGACGGTTTCAGTTTATTGCAATTTAGGCGATGAGCTGACAACCCGTCACTATAACAATATACAAAATCATCTGTAATGACCCTCAAAACTTGTCAGATGTGGCGGAACGACCTTTGTTTAGGTCGTTTTTGCTCTGCCTACCCCATTAGGGATAAAGGCGTGATTTTGTGTATGTATGTACTATGTAAAGCAGCTGCGCACTTTTTTCAATTATTACCTTTATTAGACTGCAATACAATCGTGCTACCGTATAGCTGTATAGCAGTTAAAATTTATCGAAAGCTTAATTGGCTTCATAGTGTTACTTTTTCCAATAAAACAATCGACGGTGTAATGTTTTCTATTGTTTGTACAACTGCTTTTAATAAAACAATTTTAAATATTTCTTTAACAACTTTAATTCAAACTGTGAAATGTGAATGAAAATTCTCTTCCATGCTGGACTGGGAGCGATAGAAAAACATGGAATGCTCCAGCTGCCCTTCCTCCCGAGCATGCTGTCGAAATCAGGAGATTCGAGGGGAAGGGATTCGAGGGTGACTGTGTTTGTAATGGCGATGGGCTGACAACCTGTCACGATACACGTTACAATCTAATCTAAAATTGCCCTCATTTTTTGTCAGACGTGGCGGAGGCGCCGTTTTACGCTCTGCCAATCCTGTAAAGGATAAAGGCGTGACTTTATGTATGTATATGTTAAGCCTAGAACTCAGAAACGACGTGACCTTTGCAAAGTTATTTTTTTGCGAAGGACAGTAACCGTCTGCCCTCTACGTAAAAGGGTAAACGAAATACGATCCTAGCTTAGGTAGTCTAGTTTAGTTTAGTTTAGTTTATTTATTTCACAATACAGGTTTCACAATATAATTAAATTACAATCAATAATATAATGTCCGCCGTAATGTGATCGTCAAAAGTCATAATGAGGATCTATCTATTGAGCTGCCAATCTATTTATAGATTCAGATTTTCTTCTTAATAATGATCTAAAAGTGATAATATCCACTACCCGGATGGTGTAGTGGATAGGGCCGCGGCCTTCTGTGCAGGAGGTCATGGTTCGAATCCCACCACGTACCAATGTGTTTTTCGGTTTTCGAATTTCATAAGTACGTTTATTCGGCGCTTTTACGGTGAAGGAAAACATCGTGAGGAAACCTGCACATACCTACGAAGAAATTCAAAGGTTGTGTGTAACCTAATCTAGGATTGGGTCTCGGTTCTGGGTTGCGGAAGTCAGATGGCAGTCGCTCTGTGTAAAAACCAGTACAGAGAGATACGGGAAAAAGGCTAGGAAGATGATGACCATTATTAATAAACAATAAACAATGGCCTCAATTCACCCCGTCCAGTTACTAATTCTAATTCTTAGTAGCGCTGTCAGTTTCTTAATTTTGACATAAGAACAGGATAGCAAACAAATACGTGAGTTTGACATTTCTTATCTGACATAAGACTGCTTAAATTAATTAAAATTAGTGAGCACGCTCTATGGTCATTGCTTATTTAAAGCGCCGTACGTCAAATTAAGAATGTCAAAGTCACGTGTTTGTTTGCTATCCTGTTCTTATGTCAAATTTAAGAAAGTGACAGCGCTACTAAGAATTAGAATTAGTAATAGTGCGTCCTGAATTAACACCAATGACCAGTTTTTATCATATCATCGGCTCCATCGTCGGGAAAAAATGGGGTGATACTTTTTAACACTACATGGGCATCTGCAACTGAATTTCTTAAAAATTCACAGTTTTCATATCGTAACGAAATCACGTATCAAGGCGGATTTACACGGGGTAAGTGACTAAGGGTCGTATTTATAATCAGCTCTCAAGAGTGACAGCGAATTTGAGTTTGTATCAAAAATATAATTTCAGTACAAAACGACCTGTCAAATCCAAACAATATTGCTCTCACTCTTGAGATGGCTTTATAAATACGAGCCTAAGACCTTTAAATGTACAACAAGATTGCAAATTAAGATATTGAGTATTGTACTATTATATATTTTGTGGTATTGACTCCGAATCCGAGACAAGTCAGCGCTGACCTGAAAATTCGTATGGGAATTTACACGTCAGCCAAGTCGGCGCTGGCTTCTTAATTCGCATAATTTTTTTGGGTCAGCGCTGACTTGTCTTGGTTTTGGAGTCAGTAACTTAACTACCTTGCCCTGTGTAAATCCGCCTTCATCTCAAATACTTACTTATCTTGATTACTTTATTACTGACTGCTTAGTAGTGATGGTTTATCGTTGCATTACCAAGAATTGCGGCATGTTTATGTTAGTTAGCGGAGACAATAGGATTCCTTTGATGATACAGTAATCAGAAACAGCGGCGAGAATGCCGATGTAGACCACTTCCGGTCTATTTTGTAGCAATCTGGCTATGAAAGATTTTCCGTTTAGGATATTTTCCTGCGAAGTAGCCTAAACATGTGTGTGTATGTTACTCTAGATCTAGATAGAAAATTCATTGTGGAAGATTTTAAAGTTTTTTTTTTTTTATATTAACTGTCCAACATGCGATCGGTCTCCAGACCATAAGCAGTTATTTTAAATGTGATAATGGCGTTTTAGGCGCGCCCTCCCACTGTCAGGCTGCCTTCATGTGTTGTTTTTTTTTTTTTGTAAATATATTTTTATATGTTGTCCCATGTATGTGCACGTCTCAGACGTCTCGTTTGCAATGGTTCGCTTAGACATTGAGCAAGTCTGTTTTGAGATGAGATTTTAAAGATAAGAAGATGTTTTTAAATTGTTCTAGATATTTTTGAGTTTACAAACTATAACATAACTCTTATGACTTGGGGAATATAGTTAATGATTCGGGGCTTAACCAAATTTGTTGTCTCAGGTTAGACAATGACACAGGTGTAAATTTTAGTCAAGATTTAGTGATTTTGTGCGCATACGAATCGAAACCATTATCATATTACTAATGATTGATTAATTGATAATTTGATTGATACGTCGCAAGTCGCAACATATTGTTTGAAACGTTTCGCTGTCTCTCCGTAAACTGTTTCACTAGTGCATGATGATTTTCGTCGTGATAATGATAAGATAATATTTACTAACCTGTAAACTGTGTCATGGATTATGATAACGGCAGTAAAGTCGGAATTTCGTCATGAACCTGCCAAACAAAGCACTTGAAACCGATCACATGGATTCTATGCTTGTTTTACTACTAATAATAGTCATCCCAACCGATTTTCGGTGTCTGCGGCCAATCTCCCAGAGATCGGCCATCTGCGCGGGAATACTTTTTAGTGCCCAAGTGTTTACGCAACACACAAGTGCACTTTCTATTCCTTCAATCTCTGACACGACCATAGATAGGCGCAGGACCACTGACTATTGACATGCCCATCCGATAGCATGGATCATCTTACTTTTCACACTATCAGATGATAAGACAGAACTAACCTAACCAAACTAAAAATAACAACACAAAGTTATTGTCCCCCGCCGGAAATCGAACCCGGGACTTCCGGGTCGCGAGCCCATGGCTCAGACCACTTGACCACGGAGACAGTTTTACAACTAATGTTACAGGAATAATGCAAATCTTCTATAAGATAAGATTGCTCAGCTTAAGAGTGACACCATCGGGCTGAAGTAGTTTACTAAAGCTTAATACTATTACAGGTTAGACCGACTGTTCGTGCTGCTGGAGGCAGGCGCGGGGGGTGCGACGCGGCGGGCGGCGGCGAGGCAGCTGGGAGAGATCCAGAAGGCCAGGCCCGAAGAGCTGCACCGCCTCCTGGGCCGGCTCATGAAGCACCTGCGCTCGCCCGCCTGGGAGACCAGAGTGGCCGCCTCGCAGGTATAGTTCCCTTAGAATGGCATATTTCGTGATTTAGGTTCATGTTTACGTTGGAGTTTTAGATGGACAAACTTTTCCCAACTACTTCCATAAGTCTACCGATGACTATACGCCACATGCAGCTGGAGTAGCTACAGACAGTTGGGGAGATCCAGAACGCTAAAGCTGGAACACTAGGTAATCAAATCAGATGCAATATCGTTGCTATTTATTCCCTAAATTTGTCAGAAATAGATAAGGAGGTGCTTTTCTGTCCATACACGAGTGTATGACTTGATCAGTATACGTACGAAACGTACATAATTGAATACATAAGTGCTGCACCACACCACTGATTTAACCAAGCACGACCTAGTTTTTATTTTACGCCCATATTTTACATTTTTAACACTGAAAATACCAGCTTGGTTTCCGTACCTCCCATTCATTATTTTAATTTTAGTCCTTCTTATCTTGTCCACAATTTCAGTAGTTACCTATGTGTGTCTAACAAAATTAGAGCATGCGTTGACATTTTTTTCTACGAACCTAATTATGCATGGAACTTTTAAGTAGTGTAACTGATTTGTATTTTATTAGGTATATTATTATTATATTATTAGTATATTACACGCACACAGCTGTGAAACTGAGAGCTAGACATTGCTTCCGGTTGTCGTTACACCATAAGAATAAATAATAAGTTGCACCTTATTTGAGTAAATGTATTTGGCAGAAACAAACACTGGGTTTGACTGCGTCTGTGTAACAGTTTCCGCCCACCACAAAGACAAAATAGGTCCATGACTAGAACATACTTAACTGACAACATAGACATAATACGACTGAGAACCCTTTCTGTCATTATATAAGCCACGTTCATGTTTAGATGAGCAACGTCAATCGATTTGATGCGAAATTGTGTCTAGTTCGATTTGTATTCTAAACATGTCGTCCGTCAGATGATTCCCATGTTTGTTGCCGGCATTGTCTCCCGTAATTGGTTGCAATATAGAATAGTAGGTATGGCAGATAAACATATAGCTTCTTTATTATAGACGACTTCATTTATTAATCGGACTACAGAACAATTTATCGGGTGATACGTAAATTGCACCTATGTTTTTAGTTTTCAAATAATATAATAAATCTAAACATGCGGTATCACTGTAATTGCAAATGGTATGAAAAATAATTGATTGCTTGTTAAATTTATTTGCGTCACATAGTGAAAGTACGTGCATTCTAAAAATACACTTTTAAACATTGCTCTCTAAAAGAGTGGTTCTGTTACCCGCGTCTGTGTTTGCAAATAAATATGTTACGCTCAATCCCCGAATTCGCTCATTGGCCGAAAAAAAATTGACATTTTGCGGATCCAAAACCCGAATGCGGCATTTGAGCGTTTGACGATTACCACTTTACCACTTCGCGGAAAATGCGTTTTGCAATGCTCATTGCCTCTACATACAAAGTAAAGAGTTGAAATAAAAGCTTCTTCTGAGCGAGTTTGCTCTACCTTACTCTATCCTTTGTTGCTTTAGTTTAGTCATAGACTAGCTAAAGTCAACAGCAACGGCATATCAGTTTCAATATATTTCTTTTTTTTTTCTTAGTATAAGTAAATCCTTTGAGTTCCTTGCATTTCACCGTAGTTAAATAGAAACAAACACCTACATTTCACGATCAATGCTGGGAGGAGTCGAAGCCTAATTAATTGTTATTTATTAGAGGGTTCGCCTAAGTGCCTTAGTGGGTGTCAGGGAGTAAACGAAAGAACGTAGGTTGAAATGTGTTAACAAGTAAAGTGGAAATTTTTCAGAGTTTCAAGATTTTTCCTTCTAGCTGCGACTAATTGGTTCGCTGTCAAGGCGTGTACGATACAACATAGGTTGAAAAATGTTCACAAATTGGTATGTGGGCGTAAAAAAACATCCGTCTAACATTTTTAATGTGAATTTTTGTATTTATGTTTGTCACTCTCACGCAAAACAACTAGCCGTTTTGAATGTGTTACCAAAATATTTTTCATCAATTGAAGTAGTACAGTGCACAAAGTACTAACTACAACACAGAATTGGCTACTTTCCAACTAGTCAAATCAGCAACTTTTTATGAAATGTCAAAAACGCTTTTTTGTATGAAAATAGTAAATTATGACTTCACATTTTAGTAAATATTGACTAATCAAATCAATAACTTATATACTTTTAATTCGATTATTAAAATCTAAATGTGCATTTTTTTTTAATGATGAATGAAATCCACAATATTTTTAGCCATTAGTTTTAAGTATAAACGTTTTGAATTTTTTAAGCTACCCAGTCAAGTACCCAATTATGAAATTATGCAGAAATACATAATAAAAGTACGTAACTGTAATGCTGATAGTACTTACCATGTACTACTCGTATCTAAGCAATAAATGTTTCCCATGTGAAATGATTTTGATATGCTTTTTATGAGTTTCTTTATGAGATTGTTTATAATATCCATAATTATTTGCACAGTATACGTTTATACATGGATTTTGCATTATAATACTATGAAATGTGGTCTAGCAATGTGCCGCATAAGTAGTACTTTTATGCTGACTACAAAATATTACTTAATACTATTAATTACGTCATAAGAACGTGTAATTCAATGTCAGCTGCTGTTTCAGCTGTTTTTGTCATGAATAGAATAGCGAAAAATCCTCATAAGCCAATTGCAGCGTGGCGATTGTATTCAGGTATTATGAAAATAATCTTGCGTCCCGAGGCTTCATTGTGGGAATTCGATGTTTTTTCATACTAAAAAGAATGTCCATCTCTAGAAAACCATCTATATAAAATAAAATAAAATAAAAATAAAAATTCTTTATTATCAGACAGAACAGTCCATAGGTTTGTTTAGTAACATTTTATCTTATGCACTATGTTGGATACTTATTACTACTATATGCCTGCTAATTTTTATTGAAATCCGTTCAGCTGTTTAGGCGTGAAAGATAGTGGGGATGGATATTGAAAGTTAGCATAATAGTTAGTTAGTTAGAAGGTACTGTATAGACCTGTCTCGTGTGTCTGACCTGTTTGACCTGTGTCGTCTGGCTCGTCTGACCTGGGCGTTTATGGCATAAAATAAAATGGCATTATTGCAGACGGCGTGCACATTACACATGCACCACAGTCTAGGCAGTTTATCCCTCGTGTGCGAAGAATTCGAATCTGTTTGATTCTGCGTATGTTATGTACTAATATTTTCCCCTATAAGGCAAAAGTGAGTGAGGCCATGGATTTTTTTCAGTTTAAAACCTATGACGCGATAAATATTTTCTAATACTTAGTAGCGATTCGCGTTTCATACTCAAGTAAATAGGCATTATATGAAACGTTTGAAAGACGTATTGCTATCGACCCCATCTCCAGACGTTAGACTGAATCAGCTCAATGCTATAATAAGGTCGTAACCTCGTCTGCTATATGAAAAGCAGTTATTTTATTAGCTCCCTTCTCGTAAATCAGAATCGTGCCGTCTCCTAGTTGAAAAGGCTCTGTGAAAAGACAGAAAAGGGATCGACTTTGTTGAAAGATCTAGTCTGTACCTATTTTACATAAATACAGATGATCTAGACTAGACAGACGCGCCTTTTTATACCTTTATATTCGCAAACTCATACTTATTTCATTCAGAAATACATAGGTCTGTGGTCTGTAGTATCTAATGTTTTGTATTTTTACGTCTAGCTTTTATTTTAAAAGAATGATTAAGGATCAGATCAGGAGAATAATTGTCCTTAGGTAGTTAATTTAAATCCCTCTTTACTAAATAGTAAATGGGTATGTTGAAATTGTGTCTGACTGAAGGTAGAGAAAGTTGAGATTGCCAGACATTTAATTAAATCTCTTAAGCATGTAGAAGCTCAGCACTTGAAAATAATGGTTCTATTGAATTCTCGAAGGATGAAGCTACCCAGCTACGATGCTATTAATAAATTCCATTTGCGAAGTAAAAGCTTCGGAATCCAATTGAAGCATGTCCATTCTGCCTACGACGTAGTGACCTTTTACAAAGGTTCTTTCTACTTTGATTACCTACTTACCTATTCTAGTAATCTATCTATTTCTGAAGTGTGAAAGCCAAGCAAGAAAGTCTGATGAATGTCGAAGAACACAAAACGCATCGGTTCTTCTTTGTTGACCACTGTTTCGTCTTCATTTCGATTCTTCAGATGCGGTACGGTACGCATGACAGTTGGTTTACAAGTGCTTTGCTCTATTACTTCCATGCTGGACTGGGAGTGAGAGAAAAACATAGAATGTGCCAGCTGCATATCCTCCCGGGCATGCTGTCAAAGTCAGTTAAGGGATTCGAGGGTTTCAGTATTGTAATTTAGGCGATGGGCTGACAACCTGTCACTATAGCAATATACCGATCCATCTGGAATAACCCTCAAAATTTGTCAGACGTGGCGGAACGACCTATGTTTAGGCTGTTTACGCTCTGCCTACCCCATTAGGGATAAAGGCGTGATTATATGTATGTATGTATGTATGTTGCTCTATTTCTATTTTGAAAACATACTTGCAGCTGTTGATGCAGTAACGTACTTAGATACACCTCTTCTCATTTTATGTTATTCAGTTTCACGGCAGTAACGAATGTCTCGTTCAACCTGTTTCGTAGTTTATTATCTTCTCAACTTTTATTTTATCAGTTTGAGTAGCGTTTTATAACGAGCTCTATTCAATAGAGGAAACAGATTTCCTTGAATAAATGAGTTGCTTTTGTTGTGCTTTTGTAAAGATCCTTGCGTAGGTTGTGCAGTCTAAAGGATGAAGGCGTAATTGATTCTCGAAGGAGAATAATGTGTAGGTGCAGTTCGATACTATCACTGCGTCGGTTTACTGGATTTCAATCCGCTTACGTTCTACGTTACGTTCTATAGTTCAGAGCAATGAAGGATTTTTACAAAAGAATAAAAGCATATAGGATCAAAACGATCTTGATTCTGGAACCTATCTTATCTCGCAAAGGTACATTTTCCCTTTCTGGGCAAGAGTTTTCTTTAAATCTGATTCTATTTTTTATTGTTTGGAAGAACTCTGCGAATCATCATCTCCCCCTTATCCCGTATCTCACGGGGTCGGCTACCTATTCTAGATGATTGAACGAGGGTACTGGTTTTTACACAGATCTGCGAATATTGCAATAAAATTAATCTAGCAATATTTCACTCACAGAGACTTGATTTCCATTGTATCATCTGATAATTATAAACAATTCGTAGAAAATGTGACGAGAGGGAAAGAGACAGAGATACTATTTATTTATCATATTTTATTACTCACGCAATGTGATTGCGCATTTGTGTAAGTTTATATTGCTTTGTCTGATTGTAGTAAAACACTTTGACACTAATTACTTTAGAAGCTATTTACTTACAGCCAAGATGGGCTCGGTTCACGACTTTACGATGAAGAGATGAGGTCATGGTAATTTGATGACTTGATGATACTATTAATTGTAAAACTAGTATTCGTAATCGAAATAACATCATCTCATTATTCAAAGTGTTGAAGAATAAGACATCTGGTCACCAGCTCCACATTTTCATGATCTCAGATCCCATTTGTAGAAGAAGAAAAATACAAATTGGTCTGATCAGCAAATTTTCAGTACAGATAGCGAGATGTTTGAAGCAATTCGTAGCTGCAAAAATCACGACCTAACTAATATAAGTCTATACCAGTCATTTTCTATCATGAGATAACAGAAAGGGATGCCATAATTTTAGTCAAGATTTAGTTAAGTCGTGCCCTCAACGAATCGATAGCAATATTTCACTTTTGCGGATTCTTAAAAGATGTATGAAAATTAGTTTTATTGTAGAACCTTTTCTGTAAACATAAAATGAGTGACTCAGCAATTCATAAGTTTTGAAGAAAAATTGATAAAATTATTTTAATTTTTTAAATTATTATATTGTTTCTGTTTTTCAATTGAAGTATGTTTTAAATAAATTGTATAATAATACTGATGATATGTTTTGTTTGTCCTCAGGCTGTGGAAGCTATCCTCTCGAATGTTCCGGAGTGGCATCCTTCACCGCTCGCGAGTGTTGAAGGTATGTGCTTTACCTCTACATTAAAACAAATGAGTCTGTTTTCCCGCGGTAAAAATAACCTATGTTATTTCTAGTTAACGTAGCTTTCTAACGACCCGCACAGCCTAGTTGGCATGGCAGTGTATCTGCCTGCTACTCAGAGGGTTCCTCCCGGGTTTGATTTCCGGCCGGAGCAAATATTTAAATGTCTGTTTCCGGATCTGGGCGTTTCTGTGGTTTTTTTCTGTGTATGTCCATTCCATGGCACCCTGATACAGGGAATCTTAGTGGGGATGGGGACTATGAGTGTGATCGTGTTTTTTTTTTAATCTATGAAAGAGTTATAAATGAAAATCGTTTCCGTGTTTCTGAGTCTTCTTTTCGAATCGAGGCAAACTCAAATTAGATTTTTGTTGACCAAAACGCCGCTACTCTGACGGCATTGGCTGTTTCTAAGTAAATCTTACTCATACATTTATTTGAATAGCAAGTAAGTGCGTACAATTTACATTAAAGTGTTACATAAGGTTTTATTATACTTCAGTAGGTTTGTTTATATTGCGGCAATGTTTACAACGGTTGCTATCAATAGCAGTTATTCCTATACTCAAATAAAAGCTACGAAGCAAAACATGATTATGTAAGGCTGGTTAATTTTTAATCATATTCACTGCGGATACTATAATCGGTTTTGAATTTAGGTATGTTATTTTTTTTTTTTGACACGGTCATTCCTGACCTAGTGTCTAGAGCCAAGATCAAACCCATTTGGAATTTAAAAAAAAATACTTTAGGCATCTTTCAGTCTCTAACACAACTAGAGGTATAATCTACATATTTTATTGTATAAAATCTAGTTTGGAGACATTTGTAAAATACTTCTTCCACTAAGAAGAAGAAGGTCTCTTATATTAAGGGTCTATGTCCTCGAGCTCGGTATTCGAAATCTGTCAAAATTTGACGTTATTTCGCTACTCATACTGGCACAGGCCGTCCACACACACATAGGTTGATTCTGCAGTGGTACCATTGAAATACGTTTTGCGCCTCTAAGAGCGAGAACATTCTTCAGCATGATAGAGATGTTCACTTTTGTACGTAGCGTTAACGTGGTAATGGTAAGTATTGTTCTATAAAATAAAAAAATGAAAAATATTTCTTCTTACTTATTTATATGCGACAAGAGTTTCCCTTTTTCTTCAAGAAAAACAAATAGGTACTCTTTTAATTTTTTTGTAGAACATCAGTGAACACTGATCAGAGATCACATTAATAGGTACCTACCCTTTATACATAGAACACATCAAATAAACGTTTATTTTTACATTATTTAACAAGAACAGATTAAATGAAATCAAAAACTGGTGGAAATCGGTACAAGACTTCAAAATAAGCAGCAATTTCCGGTCTTGAATAATTCACATCAATACAACTAAACAGACCTGAAAGTGCCAAACTTAAAATGGCAATATCTCAAAAACTATCGATCCTAGAGTACTGGTGTATAGGGACAAATGATAGGCCTTGACGAGATCTACATTTCGGATAACCTTGTCACTTTTGACAGCTGTCATTTTGAAATGTAAATCTCGTCAAGGCTTATCATTTGTCCCTATACACCAGTACTCTAGGATCGATAGTTATTGAGACATTGCCATTTTAAGTTAGACACCTGTCATCTGAAATAAAGATCTTGTCTAGATCAGAAATTATTAGCCGGGAAGAAGTCATGGCCCAATTTAACACCTTGCCCTATAGCAAAACGCGCTGAATACGCGCGTACACGCGCGTTCTCTGCACGTTTTCAGCGCGTTTGACTTGCGTACAAAATACGCGATACTAACGCAAGCATAGTGTGAAAAGGTTAAAATTCGCTAAACGTATGAGTTGCGTCCTCTGCGCGTATTCAGCGCGTAATCATAACCCAGAGAATAGTTTAGTACTTTGTCAAAATCCTAAGAAAATCCAGTTTTTTTTATCAAAACACCGGATTTTCTCAGGATTTTGACAAAATACTAAATTTTTCTCTGGATTATGACCAGTATTTTGTCAAAGTAAGGGTTAGGCAAAATCCAGCCGCCATACAAAATAAAAAGTCAAATATCTCCTCAAAGATAAGAGATAGGTAGGACAATGGAGGGCTACTTCCAGTGGTCATGAAAATCCAAGATGGCGGATACAAAATGGCGCCAAAAAAAAAATTGCTCCGATCAGTCTGAAATTTAGCAGGTGTGAGGTCGCTGACGTATTGATTCGATATTTTTGATTCGTTTTCCGGTTCCACCATTTTTCAAAATGGCTGCCGTACAAGCTCAGGGGCTTTTGTATGGAGAACTTTGATTTGGCTCTGGCGTAGAAACGGTTGCTCGTGGGGGGAGCTGATAGCACTATTATGGTGTTTCATGTGTTAAATTATTATTATTGTTGTATCCTCTCTCCCTACCAGCAACTGTTTGTCATGCAAGGATTTTCTGTATGGGGAGCTTTGATTGGCCCTGGCGCGGGAACAGTTGTAGCGAGGGAGGATGGGTATTTTTTGATGGGCAGGTATGTAAAACGACCAATCCGCGGAGTGGTATTGACTAAATACCAGACCCCGAACTACATTTAAAAAAAAACGATGTCATGGGTCGTCGGGTCAACATGGTTCATGTCTGCGGGGATGAGTTGTCAGTGCGGGGTTAAGTTATCAGTGCGGGATGAGTTATCAGAACGGGGATGATTTGTCAGTGTGGGATAAATTGTCAGCGCGGGATGAGTTGTCAGTTGGGAATGAGTTGACAGTGTGGGATAAATTATCAGCGCGGGATGAGTTGTCAGTAGGGAATAAGTTAACAGTGCGGGGATGAGTTGTCAGTAGGGAATGAGTTGACAGTGTGGGATAAATTATCAGCGCGGGATGAGTTGTCAGTAGGGAATGAGTTGACAGTGCGGGGATGAGTTGTCCTCTCATCCCGCACTGACAACTTATCTCCACACTAACAACTCATCGCTGCACTAACAACTCGTCCCCCACTGACAACTTATGATGCGCTGACAATTTATCCCGCACCGACAACTTATCGCGCTCTGACAACTCATCCCCGCCCTGACAACTCACCCCGCACCGCACTGATAACTCTTCCCCGCACTGACAACTCATCCCCGCCGACACGACCCATGTTGACCCGACGACCCATAACACCGTTTTTTTTCATTTAGTTCGGTATCTGGCATTTCTTCTATGCCATTTCGCGGTGTGGTTGAATCAAAAACTGCTCACTTCGCGGGCTGGCATTTCATCAGTACCACTCCGCGGATTGGTCGTTTTACATACCTGCCAAACCCCGAATTCGGAAATTGGCTTTTTCGTGTTTGCCAGTCCGCGAATGGTTGCTTCAAAACGCTCAATGGCCGAAATACAACCGAAATAAAAGGACATTTCGGGGATTGCGCGTTTTGAATTTGCCAATCCGCGAAATGATCCTTTTTTTCGGCCAATGAACGATTTCGGGGATTGTGCTGAACACATACAATGCTTTATCTCCACTCATACGTACAGTACGGCCATAAATATTGCACATATGCCCTTCGAAAGAGACAGCATTAGTATTAGTAGCGCTGTCACTTTCTTATATTTGACATAAGAACAGGATAGCAAATAAACACATGACTTTGACATTCCTAATCTGACATTAAATTGCTTAAATTTGACATTAGATTGCTTATTTAACGTAAAATAAGGAACATGCTCTATGTTCGGTTCTTATTTAAAGCAGCTTATGTCAAATTAGGAACGTCAAACACATGTGTTTATTTGCTATCCTGTTCTTATGTCAAAGTAAAGAAAGTGACAGCGCTATCTTAAAATTAGTTAAGAATGGGGCGGCCAGAATCGAGGGCAATGTTAAACTAAACATTTTTTTTTTCCAAACTGAACAGCTTTCAAAAATGAACAACTTTTTTCATAACTGAACAACTTTTTTCAAACTGAACAACTTATTTTAAACTGAACAACTTTTCTGGAAACTGAACAACTTTTCTGGAAATTGAAACTTTTCTCAAAATTGAACAACTTTTCTCAAACTGAACAACTTTTTTTAATAATTCGAAATATGAAAAATAAAATGTCCCGCCCATAGAAATTTACTCGAGCCCCTGACACCATTTGTATGGGAGGACCAATTTATTTTTCGTAATTCAACCTATGTTCTTTGTGGAAAGTTGTTCAGTTTCATGGGTAGCATTACACCCTATTTAAAAAATTGCTTCATATTTTTTTAAAGTCCTAGTATAATATTATTATTATTTTACGTAATGTAAACTATTTCTACATTATGGGGTGTGTGCTTGAAATAAAACCTCTTTTTATTGTATACTTATTTTACTTTTGTTCTATGGTACCACTGCAGTGACAGACTTGATTTTTACCTTGTAAGTATACAAGAAAAGATGGCGGAATTTTGGATGCGAGCGGCCGTAACCTCTCACCTTGACAGCCCGCAGGCGACTGAAAGAATGGAACATCGTGCCTGTCGTAATATGAATTTTGACCTGCGCGCGCCATACTAATTTGTATGACAAAAATGAGCCAAATTATATTGCATATTTAATAACTAATTGCAATTGCTATTTAAATCGAATTATAAAACAATGACCATCTACGTGTTCTCTGTTCTTTTGCGATTAATTTGATGTAAGTATTGTTGCCTTTACGTCGCTCAAAAACTTACACTTAGTCAAGAGCTGCGTGACTATTTCATACTTTTTCATTGATTTCTCAAGCATTTTTCTGTAATTTATTATATGACTGTATGTTATTATTATTTGATCTCGTTGTTCTCCATTTTATACTGAATAGAATGGTATAATGTTCTTATTAATAAAACATTTTTGAAAGTACTAAACTAGTCAATTTCCGAATCTTGTTTAGCCGATTTCCCATACTTCCCTCCTTAATCACATTTTGCAGGAGATTCAAATTGTTTTTCTTTTGTTTTATTTTTTCATTTTGAAACCGTGTGTAAAGGACTGAACAACCACTTTTCGCGAGGAACATAAATTAAAACTTCAGTTTTGATGGTAATACAACTGGAGCGGTTTGTTAAAATAGAAAATTTTTATTTACAAAATATCGAGGCGTCTGACCACACTGCCATGTGTCATGACCACACAACACAACACAATGCTTAAAGAACGCCTAAGAAATAATGGATAGCAAATTACTCAGGCTCTTAACTTATTATAATTTCTTAAATCAATTAAACACTACGATATGCCGCAACAACCACTAGCAGTGCGCGGGAAGTTCTCTCTTACATTTCGTATGTGTGTATTAAAATTGTTTTTAGGTATTACTAGATGGTATTACAATGAAATGTTTCTTTGCTAGGTTACGCGTCTACGATCAACGTTGAAATTGAAGAGGAGTCGAATGAATCGACTGGGTCACAACTATTACTCGGTCACGTCGCCACAGAGCCAGACTCACCGACAGCCAGCAATGGAGAAAATGTTTACGAGTGTTACATGTGCGAGAAAACGTTTGCAAAAATATTTGATTTAAAGAGGCATATCAGAACACATACAGGTGAAAAACCTTATGTTTGTAAAATATGCGATAAAAAATTTACACTAAAAGGAATTTTAACCAACCATATCAGAACACATACAGGTGAAAAACCTTATGTTTGTAAAATATGCGATAAAAAATTTAGTGGTCCAAGTCTTTTGAGTGAACATATCAAATTGCATACTAAAGAAAAACCTTTTACTTGTAAAATATGTGATAATAAGTTTACGCTTTCACGCTATTTAAAGAAGCACATGAGAACGCATACAGGCGAAAGGCCCTATAATTGTAAAATATGTGACAGAAAATTTGCACTTAAAGGCACTTTAAATAAGCATATCAGAACACACACAGGTGAAAAACGCTATGCCTGTGAACTATGTGACAAAAAGTTTACTCAATCACAAAATTTAAATAAGCATATCAGAACACATACAGGCGAAAAGCTTACTTGTAAGATTTGCGTTCGAAAGTTTACAGAGCAGAAAAGTTTAAATAAACATATCAGATTACATACCGGTGAATTGCCCTACGCTTGTAAGATATGCGAAAAAAAATTTAACTATCAAAGTTGTTTAAAAAAACATATCAAATTTCATGAAGAATCACATACAGATACATGTGATGAAAAAATTAAAACTTCAAGATAGTTTATATAAACATACTAGAAGAACACATACAGAAAATAAAATGTAGTGAATGTAAATGTACGCGTACAAGAGTGAATAAGGCCCGTAATTATAATCAGCTCTCAAGAGTAACAGCAAGTTTGAGTTCGTATCAGAAATGTCACTTCAGTACAAAACGACCTGTCAAATCCATACTTAATATTGCACTAACTCTTGAGATCTCTTTGAGGCTCGTATTTATAATCAGCTATCAAGAGTGACAGCGAGTTTGAGTTCGTATCAGAAATGTCATTTCAGTACAAAACGACCTGTCAAATCCATACTTAATATTGCTCTCAATCTTGAGATTGCTTTATAAATACGAGCCTAAGTACCGCGTAAAAAGTCTAGATGGCTCTAATGTTTTGATCTTTATGAAAATTATGTAGGTATTAAGTATATTTTTAAAGTATTATAGGATTTGATCAGAGGAACGCGGAGGCGTTGTTGCAATTAATTTGTACCTATTAGAAATTGATGTTGTACCTAAATAATTAGTTCATTAACCTTTTCACCGCCACTGACGGCTATAGACGACAGCTCGCGACTTGCCCTCAGCGCCACTGACGGCTATAGACGACAGCTCGCGACTTGCCCTCAACGCCACTGACGGCTATAGACGACAGCTCGCGACTTGCCCTCAGCGCCACTGACGGCTATAGACGACAGCTCGCGACTTGCCCTCACCGCCACTGACGGCTATAGACGACAGCTCGCGACTTGCCCTCACCGCCACTGACGGCTATAGCCGACAGCTCGCGACTTGCCCTCACCGCCACTGACGGCTATAGACGACAGCTCGCGACTTGCCCTCACCGCCACTGACGGCTATAGACGACAGCTCGCGACTTGCCCTCAGCGCCACTGACGGCTATAGCCGACACAAAGTAGACACAGATTTATGTTATAACTGGCAATTTTAAAACTGTATCGTGTATTCATTTCGCATATTTTATTCTTTGTACCTTCTACTTTGATTTATAAACTTTTGCTCTTAGATATGTATTCGATTTGTAATATAAAATAAGAAAAGTCTGATTTGTTTTGAAAATTGCCGTGACGCTGGTGGCAATTTTTTGTTTGCATTACTTGTTTGTACATCCCTACATGTAAAAAAAATTCATGTACAAAAGTCATGTAAAAACAATTTAAATAAAGTAAATTTATTATTTATTTATACATTTATATTATTGGTTGATTTAAGCCCGGATGGTGTAGTGGATAGTGCCGCGGCCTTCTGTGCAGGAGGTCGTGGTTCGAATCCCACCACGTACCAATGTGTTTTTCGGTTTTCGAATTTCATATGTACGTTTATTCGGCGCTTTTACGGTGAAGGAAAACATCGTGAGGAAACCTGCACACACCTACGAAGAAATTCAAAGGTTGTGTGTAACCTAATCTAGGATTGGGTCTGGTTTCCCTTCTGGGTTGCGGAGGTCAGATGGCAGTCGCTCTGTGTAAAAACCAGTACCCTCGTTCAATCCCCTAGATTAGGTAGCCGACCCCGTGAAATACGGGAAAAAGGCTTGGGAGATGATGATTCATTTATATTATTGAGGCCGCCGGGCCATCCCATCCAGTCCGCCAAGCACTGTTCTTAGATAGGTGCGATTTTCGTAATCTAAATGTGATGGCAGTTTTTTTAAGTCTTATTTTTTTTGGTGTTTTTTTTTGTAAGTCATTTAATACATTCAATAGAACAATGGATTGAAACATTTTTTTTTAAATTCTGTTGGGATTTTCTAACTCTGTTTTAGAATACTTGTTTGCTAAATAGCTTGTAGATTGTATTACTAATTTTGTATAATATATAGGCAATTTACATCCATTTTGCATAATAATATTAGAAATAACAAATCAAAAATTTCATCCGACGACAGGATTTGAAAAACCGACAAATTGTATAGTTGAAACATTATACGACAGATGTCGCTAGCGTCCATTTGACGAGTAAGAAATAACAGATCACTAATTTCACCGCTCAAAACTAAGCCGCCGTAGCTTAGATGGTTAAAGCGTTGGGTCGGTTTTCCAAAGACGCGGGTTCAAATCCTGTCGGCGGATGAAATTTTTGATTTGTTATTTCTAATATTATTAAGAAATAATATAGCACTGTGTGTGCAAAAATCTATAATAAATCCATTTTGCATTTTTATTTGTAACCTTAAAATGCCTTCTTCTTCTATCGAGTCGACGGCAAGTCAAACCCCATCTTGAAATGCTTTATTCCTTCCATGCTGGACTGGGAGTGATAGAAAAACATAGAATGTGCCAGCTGCATCTCCTCCCGGGCATGCTGTAAAAACCAGCTAAGGGATTCGAGGGTTTTAATGTATTGCAATTTAGGCGATGGGCTGACAACCTGTCACTATAGCAATACACATGACCAGGGTAATAGTATAGTACTCTGTGCACATGACCATATGAAATAAACCTCAAAACTTATCAGACGTGGCGGAATGACCTTTCGGTCGTTTTCGCTCTGCCTACCCCATTAGGGATAAAGGCGTGATTTTATGTATGTATGTATGTATTGAAATGCTTTAAACCCCATCTTAAAACGCCTTAAATAAACAGAATAGGAGAGACCGCGCTACGCACTACGATACGACACGAACCATTTTTTTTTTATCACAACAGAATCGCTACCAGTATCCTATTATAATTAAGTGGAAGTGAAATAAAAAACGCATTATGTTTTAATTTTTTATTATTATTACTTAAACTGTACGAATCATTGCTATCGATTCGGGGAGGTCACGACTTAACTAAATCTTGACTAAAATTATTGCCGTCCCTTTCTGTTCTCTCTTGATAGAAAATGACAGGTATATTGACTTATTATTTTTATAGTTAAGTCGTGATTTTTGCAACTACGTATTGCTACATTGTGCTATAAATAATTTTCACAAATTTATTGTAGACAAATATGGGTGCTGATTCGATTGTAAACACGACTAAATAAATATATAAAAAAATAAAAATGGGCAAAGAAATACAGCAGCTCATTATAATCCTGTCAAAGTGGTGTCACACGCCTAAAATAAGGCGCATAGGATTAAATTAGTTGATAGTATTTGTGTCTTTTTTATTCAAATTAAAAGCGACAGGACTAAATTTAAATAAGTTGTGTCAACGACTAAATCGGCACCATTGTAGACAATTATGATCTAATTATTTCTTAACTATGAAGAATAAATACAATTTGCTTACTACTTATAAAGTTAAAAATTGGGTCTTATTTTAGTACATAATAGCTTACCTCCAAATACATAACTGAAAACGCAATTAATCAAGAATCCGGTAGATCAGTTTAAAGTATAGGTTCTGAAATATATTTTACTAGCGGACCCGGCAGACTTCGTCCAGCCCAAAAAACAAATTTTCCCGTGGGAATGACATACTTTCCCGTGATAAAAGTCAGTTAAAAACCTTCCTCATGAATCACTCTATTTATTAAAAAAAACCGCATCAAAATCCGTAGCGTAGTTTTAAAGATCTAAGCATACAGACATACATACAGGGAAGGGAAGCGACTTTGTTTTATACTATGTAAGGAAGCACTATAAATTCATGATTCAGTGTTTACATTACAGCAGTTACAGATACCAAAAGTGCTAAAAGTGAATTATGAATTTCAACTTTATGAGATTCTAAATTATCTTCTTTGCTTTTACTTCAATCTGATCTACCAGATTTTCGATTAATTGTGTTTTCAGTAAATTATGTTTTTTTTTTACTAATGAGGGCGCCACTTGGCTCAGCGCAGCCCCTTAAAGTAAAATCAATTAGCACAAAATATTATAATGTATTTTTATTTAGCAAAAAAACTTGTTTATTATTTAATACTAACAAATGCATTTACAATAACGTCATTGAAAAATTACAGTGCGATCGTAAAATCTGTTTTGCATACAAAAATTCAGAGAGTCACAAAGGCCCGTATTTATAATCAGCTCTCAAGAGTGACAGCGAGTTTGATTTCGTATCAGAAATGTCATTCCAGTACAAAATTACCTGTCAAATCCGCACTCAATATTGCTCTCAATTTTGAGATCGCTTTATAAATACGAGCCAAAAGGTATCTCACCGGACCCTCACTGTCATTATGTCAAAATTGGGAATATGACTTGACTATATCGAGACTATCTTGAGATTAGAATAAGAATGGTGTCGCGAGAATTCGCCTTGTTCAAAAAAAAAAAAAAACATATTTATTTTATATTTTTTTCTGAATCTTTACGTAATTTAAAAAAACTAATTTCATGGTTTTCGTTTTTAAATCAGCCATTATTTTTATATTAAAATTTAAGTAACTGTACACGAGTGACGTCACAACGTAACGTAAGAATTGGTTTCTTGTGTAGAATAAAAACTATTTGTACTATGTCTTTTATAATAGCAGTGAAATAACAACGGTAGGGCACATTAATTTCACTGCTATTTTAAAAGACATAGTAGACATAGAAACCAAATCTTACGTTACGTTGTGACGTCACTCGTGTACAGTTACTTAAATTTTAATATAAAAATAATGGCTGATTTTAAACCGAAAACCATGAAATTAGTTTTTTTAAATTACGTAAAGATTCAGAAAAAAATATAAAATAAATGTTTGTTTTTTTTTAAACAAGGCGAATTTCCGCCAATTTATACGAAAAAAAAAAATATTCAGATCTGATCTGACCTATGTGTTTTAACATGCTGTGTTAAAGAACTAATTTGATTAAACCTCTTATGGCACAGTTTACACGGATAGGGTTTTTCACCTGTGTGTATCCTGACGTGCCTCATTAAATTAATATTTTGGTTGAATCTTTTGTCACATACTTTACAAGCATAAGGCTTTTCGCCTGTATGTATTCTGACATGCGTAGTCAGAGCAGTTTTGTTACTGAATCTTTTTTCGCATATCTCACAGCCGTATGGTCTGTCCCCAGTGTGCAATTTCATATGTTTAGTTAGATCGCAAACTCGGTAGAATATTTTGCCGCAAACTTCACAAGCTAAAGGTTTTTGGTTTGAATGCATTTTTATATGTACACTTAGGAAATTTCGTTGCTTGAATTTCTTTCCGCATATGTCACAAGTGAATGGCTTTTCGCCCGCATGTAGCGCGTTATGAACATCAAGATCGTTTTTCAAGACGAACTTTTTATCGCATATTTCACAAGAATATGGTTTTTCTACTCCGTGCCTATTGATCATATGTCTGTTAATAGCTTTTTTTTGCGCATATCGTTTTTTACATATATCACATGCAAAAGGTTTTTTCCCCATGTGTGTCGTGCTATGATTATTAAACTCGTTTAAATCGCTAAATTTTTTATCGCACATTTTACATTCATATTTTTTATGACTTTTAATATGATGAAGATACCTATCTTTGGCAGTGTCAGTGAAGGAACACGATTCGCACGCATACGTTTTAACAGTCTTGGGATGGGTTTCTAAATGTGATTTGAGTAATTTTGCCTTATTGGTTGTAAAGCTACATTTACGACATTTATATTCTTTAGGTTTTCTTCTGCCCGTTTCATTATTTATTTTGTTATCAACAGCGTTATTTGTCTGTATAAGTGTACCAGTTTCAACACTTACATTCGGGATTGCAACGTCCCCATTTCTAGCGTCGTGTTCTTCCTTCGCTTCTT
>JARACY010003316.1:0-34216 GCA_029255725.1 Scrobipalpa atriplicella
ATAAAGTGCGTGGTTTGAAATAGTTTTTCATCAACGTAAGATGAGGGTAGGACATGAGGGAAGAAAGGGACGATAGGGAAGTGAGGGATATGCGGGAGGTGAGGGATGAAGGAAAGTGACGGATGAAAAGGGAGTGAGGGATGAGCGAGAAGTGAGGGACGAGAGGAAAGTGAGGGAAGTGAGGGACAAGACGAAAGTGAGGGATGAGAGGAAAGTGAAAAATGGGAGGCGCGATAGGGAAGTGTGGGAGGAGGAGAGTGAGTGACGGAGGTCTATTCAATACTTACGATGCCGCTGTCTTCTCCTTAAATGTCAGCTGCGTCTATCCAATACTTACGATGCTGCTATCTTCCTTGTGATCTTAAAAGGCTGCTGTGTCTTACGATGCTGCTGTCTTTCCTGTGATCCTAAGTGGCTGCTTCATGTATCCAATACTTTCGATGCTTCTGTCTTTCCGGTGATCCTAAGTGGCAGCTGCGTCTATACAAAACTTACAAAGTTGCTGTCTTCCTGGTGATCCTACGTGGCAGCTGCGTCTATCGTTTCTCTGTGATAATAAGTGGCTGCTGCGTGCATCTATCCAATACTTACGATGCTGCTGTCTTTCCTGTGATCCTAAGTGGTTGCTGCGACTATCCAATACTTACAATGTTACTGTCTTCCTGGTGATCTTAAAAGGCTGTTGTGTCTAGCCAATACGATGCTGTTGTATTTCCTGCGATCCTATGTGGTAGCTGCGACTATCCAATACTTACAATGCTACTGTCTTCCTGATGATCTTAAAAGGCTGTTGTGTTTAGCCAATACGATGCTGTTGTCTTTCCTGCGATCCTATGTGGTAGCTGCGACTATCCAATACTTACGATGTCGCTGTCTTTCCTGTAATCTTAAAAGGCTGCTGTGTCTATCAAATACGATGCTGCTGCAGGAAAGATCCTGTGATTCTAAGTGGCAGCTGCATCTATCCAATCCAATACGTACGATGCCGCTGTATTCCTTGTGATCTTCAAAGACTGTTGTGTTTGTGTCTGTCCAATACTTATTTAGGAGTTAATTGCTGAAGCATATTGGTTTAGTGATGATGGATGAGTAAAGAGTAGCTACCCTCCTGGTCGGGTGTTGTGACCAAGGGACCGAAGTTCAACTGGAGTAGTTTGGAAGTTGTATACAAGCAGATCGCCGTGCAAACTTCGATACCGCGTTTCAGGACTACTGTTTTTTGATGTGATACACTTACGATGCTGCTGTCTTTCCTGTGATTCTATGTGGTAGCTGCGACTATCCAATACTAACGATGCTGCTGTCTTCCCGGTGATCCTAATTGGCTTACTACATCTAACTGTTATACGACTTGACATTTGACGTTGCAAAATAATTAAATAGCACGGGTAATTAAATATGGCAATTAAAAACTTGTTACACATAAATCTGAAAAAATATCCTGGTTTTATTACCTCCTTTTAAATTTAAGTCTGAAGGTTGACTGCTTTTTATGAAACGAAACCGTCTAGGTTTTTGCAAGAGACTGTTATTTTATAAACCCTTTTCCTCCTTTCGTCTAGTACTATTATATATTCTGTGCTTTCGTTTCGTTCTGTACTTACGTGCTTAAAGAAAACTCTGTCCACTTTAATATCCCCACATGTGCTCCATTTCTATTCTTACGCAAAAACTGTGTCGCGCGCACAATTGCCGAAATTTCTGTCTTCGAAATGAACAACAAAAAAGAAGTGTAGGAAAAGTGTCCACTATGAAAGGGTGGCCGCGGAAAGTAGGCCGACGGATGTGACATGTAGGCCTCATACTCCATGCAGCCAGATAGCGGCAATCACTCGAGAACTGGCCACTTGGCACGCGTTCTATCTGACAGCTTTTAAAAGAATAAAGTTCAAGATGAGTTCATTCCGAAAGCTCAGCGCAGCAATATCTAAATGGAATGCTTTAGTAACAAAGGAAAACTTGAAAATGGAATGCGCGAGATGGAATTTCGAGGATTATTCAAAAATTGAATCTTGCTCAGACTTCAAAGCTTCACGGTTCACATGCTATAACAGCCGTGGGATCGGATGATATAAATGTATACAGACGTTTTTGTTACATGTAAAGAGACACCTATTGTCTTGAAAATGAGTCGTGTTATTGAAACATTAGACGTTGTAGATTAAACAGACAACCGTCTTTAAGTTGCTTGGTATCATATCTATAGAGGATTAACATGCAGTGATTAATATGATCGTCATGCAGTTACACATTTCCAGACGTTCGTCGGCCGTGATTCTACATTGAATCATCGGTAGATTCATGCAGGTTATTCGGTATAACTGGGTGTAAGGGATAGCGTAAAAAATACTGATAGGGGTTGCTCAGTAACGAAACTGAACAACTTTTACTAGAAAAAAAAACAGTACAAAAAAATATGCTTTCCCGTACAAATTGCGTGATCGAGGAAGTCACTTTGTATGGGAAATGTCACGTCTTGAAAGAATTTCCTGGTGAAAGTTGTTCAGTTTCGTTGACTGAGCAACCCCTATCAGTTTTGCGGGAAGCTGTCCCTTACACCCCGTTTGTATACAGGGGTTGCACAGGCCTTAGACATGTTAAAAACGTACCCTGTACCAAGAGGCCACCTGTGGTTATCGTCGGAGTCAGCACCGAAAACAATATACATAAATAATATCGACACGCCCAAGGAACAACAACGTATCTCAATTCTGTCAATTTTACAGGAGAGCAATTTTAAGGTTTAAAAAAATTCTCCTGCTTTTGTTTTTTAATTAATTTAAGTGATTGTTCGTTTTAAAGAATACATGTAACGGGTTTTATATGATGTTATATTTGTTTTTGTCATAATAATTTGATTTCATCGAGTTTTATGACTTACAATTAAGTGCTAGGATGCTTATTACCTGCAAGAACAACGTAAATTGAGATACTGAGCATCAAAATTGAAGAGATGATTTAAATTTACGGTGAATACCAGTGTATGTCTGAGTTACGTTTAAGTTATCTTATGCTATTAGCACCTTTCGACCTTAAAGTAATCTAAGTGTAGGCTTGTTTGAAATTTACTTACTATAATGCAATGAAATAAAACACTTTTTCATAAAATCTTTAAGTTTTATTTATACCAAAGTATAATAATAAATGGATACCTAGTTGGCAAGTATTAGAATAGTAGTGATACAACAAAAAATAACCTCATTTCCATACCAAAGAAAAGTGTTTAATACCTTAGTAGTCTAATTATTAGAATACTGAAACTGACCACGAAAGTGTCAGTTTACATGGCCATTGTGCTACCAAATCTACTCTATTCCGCTGAGACGTGGTGCTTGTACCGACACCATATTCGTACACTAGACCGATTCCACCTGAAATGTCTGAGAAGTATTATGAAGATAAGTTGGTCTGACCGTGTACGTTACACTGAAGTGCTACGACGAGCTAATGTTGGTGGCATTGAAGCTTACCTGATGCGGCGACAGCTTCGGTGGTGCGGACACGTGTCGCGGATGGCGGAGGATCGAGTGGCAAAACGCGTCTTTTACTCAGAGCTCAAGGAGGGCAAGCGAAAGCAGGGCGGTCAACTCCTCAGATACAAAGACGTTCTGAAAAGACATTTGAAAAGATGCGAGATAGAGCCCTCGAAATGGGAGGATCTGGCAGCACAGCGACCAGAATGGAGACATATGGTCAAAACAAAAATTGACAATTTCGAAAAGCGTCGCATACTGGAGCTAGACGCTAAGCGTGACGAACTCAAAGCCCGACCACCAGCGGCCATAACTTATAATTATTTGAACGGTGTTCTTACATGCCCGCACTGTGCGCGAGAATTCACCGCAAAAATTGGCTACATAAGCCACATAAGGGCGCATGAACGCCGTAACTAACATAGGAGTCGACAGCGGTCGCCATGACCGAAAACGGTCGGAGGAGATTATTTATTATTAGAATACCTAGTGTAACAACAAAAGTGAACTATTCCTTATTCATACCAAAGCAAAAGTAATTAATACCTAGTTGGCTAATATTAGACTACTAGTACTACATCAAAAATAAACTTGTTTTTAAACCAAAGATAAAGTACAATCATTTTCAGACACTAAATAGAACAAAAATAAACCTTTTATTCATTCATACAAAGAAAAGTAGAAGCACGTAGAAGGCAAATAATTGCCTCGATTCTGCGCATGCATTCCTTAGCTTAAGCAGGCAAATGATACCTGTATATGTCCTGTCTCTTTTCTTTTCCGTATTTGTGAAATTGCCAGGAGTATCCTAAAATAAGCTAAGAATTGCGTACGCACATTCGAGGCCATTACAATAAAATAAACAAACGCAACTGCCGCTTAGGATCACTGGGAAGACAGCAGCATCGTAAGTATTGAATTGATACAGCTGCCACTTAAAATCACAGGAAAAACAAAAACATTGTAAGTATTGGATAGATGTAGCTGCCACTTAAGATCACCGGAAAGACAGCAGCATCGTAAGTATTGAATAGACGTAGCTACCACTTAGGATCACAGAAAAAACAGCAGAATCATACTTAAGTATTGGATAGATGCAGCTGCCAAGGATCACCGGGAAAACAGCAGCATCGTCAGTATTGGATATTTGCAGCTACCACTTAGGATCACAGGAAAGACAGCAGCATGGTAAGTATTGGATAGACGCAGTAAGCGTTTAGGATCACTGGGAAGACAGCAGCATTGTTAGTATTGGATAGTCGCAGCTACCACTTAGTATCATAGAAAATACAGCAGCATCGTAAGTATTGGATAGACGCAGCTGCCAATTAGGATCACCGGGAAGACAGCAGCATCGTTAGTATTGGATAGTCGCAGCTACCACATAGAATCACAGGAAAGACAGCAGCATCGTAAGTGTATCACATCAAAAAACAGTAGTCCTGAAACGCGGTATCGAAGTTTGCACGGCGATCTGCTTGTATACAACTTCCAAACTACTCCAGTTGAACTTCGGTCCCTTGGTCACAACACCCGACCAGGAGGGTAGCTACTCTTTACTCATCCATCATCACTAAACCAATATGCTTCAGCAATTAACTCCTAAATAAGTATTGGACAGACACAAACACAACAGTCTTTGAAGATCACAAGGAATACAGCGGCATCGTACGTATTGGATTGGATAGATGCAGCTGCCACTTAGAATCACAGGATCTTTCCTGCAGCAGCATCGTATTTGATAGACACAGCAGCCTTTTAAGATTACAGGAAAGACAGCGACATCGTAAGTATTGGATAGTCGCAGCTACCACATAGGATCGCAGGAAAGACAACAGCATCGTATTGGCTAAACACAACAGCCTTTTAAGATCATCAGGAAGACAGTAGCATTGTAAGTATTGGATAGTCGCAGCTACCACATAGGATCGCAGGAAATACAACAGCATCGTATTGGCTAGACACAACAGCCTTTTAAGATCACCAGGAAGACAGTAACATTGTAAGTATTGGATAGTCGCAGCAACCACTTAGGATCACAGGAAAGACAGCAGCATCGTAAGTATTGGATAGATGCACGCAGCAGCCACTTATTATCACAGAGAAACGATAGACGCAGCTGCCACGTAGGATCACCAGGAAGACAGCAACTTTGTAAGTTTTGTATAGACGCAGCTGCCACTTAGGATCACCGGAAAGACAGAAGCATCGAAAGTATTGGATACATGAAGCAGCCACTTAGGATCACAGGAAAGACAGCAGCATCGTAAGACACAGCAGCCTTTTAAGATCACAAGGAAGATAGCAGCATCGTAAGTATTGGATAGACGCAGCTGACATTTAAGGAGAAGACAGCGGCATCGTAAGTATTGAATAGACCTCCGTCACTCACTCTCCTCCTCCCACACTTCCCTATCGCGCCTCCCATTTTTCACTTTCCTCTCATCCCTCACTTTCGTCTTGTCCCTCACTTCCCTCACTTTCCTCTCGTCCCTCACTTCTCGCTCATCCCTCACTCCCTTTTCATCCGTCACTTTCCTTCATCCCTCACCTCCCGCATATCCCTCACTTCCCTATCGTCCCTTTCTTCCCTCATGTCCTACCCTCATCTTACGTTGATGAAAAACTATTTCAAACCACGCACTTTATGAAGAGACATACTTGTTTCTTATATTTAATTAATCATTTTTATAATTTGCAATTATTTCTTATTCCAAAGATAAAGGACGCAAACATAATTTCAAAAGTGTAACATATTAACCAGCTCTGATGGCCTAATAATAATTTTGGTGGTGCAACTTAATTTTGGTGGTGCAATTTAATTTTGGTGGCGCGATTAAAATTTTGGTGGCGCGATTTTTCCACCAAAATTAGTTTTCGCCACCAAAATGGCGTTTACGCCACCAAAACACGGCCACCAAAATTATTTTTTTCACTTTAAATGATTGTAACGCGCTATTTGTTCTAATATGGGAAATTATAGATATACTTTCAAAAACAATACTACAAGGCAATTTGAACGATAGCAACAACTTGGAAAAATCACAACACACACGGTCAATAAATGACTTAGAAATATTTCAAAATATTTGTCCCCCATGCCACCAAAAGACATATTTATATTTTTTGCTGAAATATGAAGCCCAACTGCAGCTGATTATCACTTGCAAATGGTTGAGCATATTGAACTGGAGCAGGAGATGTGGACATCGTGTTTGTGGAACTAGCCATTGTTGATTTAAGAGCGTTCAAAAATTGACCACCAAAATTTGTTCGTTCTCCCGGACACTTCTTTAAGTTACTATAACTTCTAAACTTCTTAGACAGTATGCGTTAATTTTCCATTTTTATATAAAATTAGTTCAATCAGATCACAGTTTTTTAAATTACTAAACTAAACTGTCTCTTAAACAAAAGTTTTCAAAGGGTTTCTGCCGCAAATATATTCGTAATTCAAATCAGAATCAAATCAGAAAGAAAGAAATCAGAATGAAAAAGTACTGGTTTTAAAATTTTAAATAAATATACGATGTTTCAATTTTCAAATGCGCTATTTCCGATTTGTAACGAAACGACTAAAACATATTAATTCAACTTAAAATGATAATGACTTATCTTGATTCATATAAAATACGGAGAAAATCAACGTAACTCAATTTGCAATATTTTTGCATGTACATTTATGTAAAAAAAAATACGATCAAAACAATGTAAGTAAAGATAAGTTGCAACGTTTTTAAAAGGGAGCCTTTTTGATCCGTAAAACAAAATTGTAGTTCAATATACCACGTTTTATCCGTCGAACATGTGTTTTTTTCAGAAATCGACCGCAGGTTACTTTGTTATGATTCTCGCTAACTTCGGTTCTATTGCACTTAGAGATACGTTTGTTGGACACAAATGTAGAGAAAAATATGATAAAGAAGGATATGAACTTAACTCATTTTTGTCGTAACTCAAGTTACGTTGTTGTTCCTTGGGCGTGTCGATATGTTAATAAAATGTTATATGTTAATTTGCTACATGTTTAAAAAGATCATTAATAAAGGAATTAATGAGGTACCTCAGTACTTTCAGTATTATAAATAGCTTAATCTAAGTTAAAATGTTTTAGTATAAGTCTCATCTATTGGAGTTGTTTGTCCAAGAATTTGAACTCAAAGAAAAAGTTAAAATAAACAAACTTCAAACTTAAAAAGCTAACGTTCCAAATTTGAACCGGGCTCTTATTAATTTCGCGCCAATCCGATCTGCGTTGGATATGTAAATAAAAATGGTGGCGTAGCGTCTCAAGCCAAGTCTCACGTTGCCGAGTGGGCATTTCGTCTGCGGTGACCGGCCGGCGTGCGTTTAAGAAATTACTTCCAGGTAACGGTAGAACGGGTTTGTATTGTCGAGTGTGTCGGTGGACGGTGATTTTTCCGTGATCTAGTGGGATGCAGGGCACGCCGAGCCCGCCAATTACGAGACTGGCTTCGTGCCTTTTTGCCCGTTCCGTACGTGGCTTTAATAAGCTCCTTTACCGAGGGTCACGGCTTATTGAAAAGGCGATGCTTTGGCCAGAAATATCACTTTCGAAACCGCTCGTCGTGGTAAAATACTCGTTCGCCTGATTTTGGGAGTCGTTCCTGTCAATTATTCGGTCCGTCAAAGCTTCATTCATAAAAAGTTGCACTTGAGCAAGTTGACGGTGGTGGCGGGAAGCAAGCACTTAAGATGCTTATACCCCTAATTAAATATTAGCAAGGAACCAACTGCACTCTTTTAAACAGTATTGTAGTTTCATGCTTTCATTTCAATGCTGGACTGGAGGCGACAGAAGGATATAGAATGTGCCAGCTGCTTCTCCATGCTGTAAAAACAAGCTAGATTCAAGAGTGATGGCTATGGGCTGACAACTAGCCCTCAAAACTTATCAGACGTAGCGGAACGACCTTTGTTTAGGTCGTTGACGCTCTGCCTACCCCATTACGGATAAAGACCTGATAGTTTGTATGTATAGTTTCCTCCTATAAGTCGTGGAAAAAGCACATAAAATTTCCACTGCACGTTTAGAAATTTTAGACAAATTGACCAAATTAACTGTGAAAATGGAGAGGATATAATACAAGTCGTCAGTTGGTAACTTCCTGCTCAAATCATTAGGTAACTGTTTTAATATACACGAATTGGGCTTAATGAAGTTAGCCAGGAAGTTATGGGTTAGTGACATCGCGTTGCGGTCAAATTAACTAAGGCCCGTATAAATAATCGGCTCTTTGAGACTGACAGTGAATTTGAGTTCGTATCAGAAATATAATTTCAGTACTACATACTTAATATGGATCTCAATCTTGAGATCGCTTCATAAATACAAGCCTTAAGTACTGCAGTGATGATAAAATCAATAAAAACTATTTTGAGGAAAGAGGGTGGAAAATACATTTGAAATTATTCTGATTTACATGCGCGCGCGTTTTTTTCCGTGCAGTAAAGAATTAAACATGATTGAAGTACAAATAGGTTCAAGAATTAATCTCTACAGAAATAAATGAAACGAGAAATAAAACAGCTGGAGTCGAAACAGATAAAGGAATAAAAGCGAATAAGAATATCTAAAAAGTAAATGAATAAACGAAATCAAATTATTTCGTGCTCGTAATTCATAAAGTACTGATTACGACAGCCCGTAGCAGTTCATGTATATTCAAAAGGGTTTTTCCCATTGACTCCAAATTGATAGATACATAAAATAAACACACGCCTTTATTTTTTAGTGTTTTCGCCACGTCTGACCATTGGGGGCAAGTTGAAATTGAATGTGTATCATGTAGTGACAGTTTGTCATGCTGGTTTTTACAGCATGTCCGGGAAGAGAATCAGTGGGCCCATGTCCAGCATGGAAGATTGCTTGTTGAGATAAACTGCAAGTAAAACTCTTATCCTTCATAACTAATTTTGGAACTGGATGATGGGCGATTTTCCACTAGACGTCACGTCAACGGCAACGGCGACGGCAAGGCGACGATCACGTGACAATATCTATGGGAATCGATGACATGCCGTGACGGTGCCGTGCCGGCAAGTGGAAAAGCGTGTCATATCATTTCATTGATTTTCATACATTATCTCACCTACGATATCGTCGACGGTACCGTGCCGTCGCCTTTGCCGTTGACGTGCCGTCTAGTGGAAAAGCGCCCAATAGATAAACTCTTCATTTGAAAAAAATAATGTTCACTTGGTTTATTACATCAATACAATTATTAACCAAAATTGTTTCTTAGGAAACAATTTTGGTTAATTGTATTGATGTGCACTTGTTCATTTGGAGTCCGTTCATTTATGTATTATTTATTACTGCATAGTATATTGATTATCTTAACACCACATATTACACTACATATCTTTAATTTCACGAATTTAAGTACCGATTGGCAGAGAGCTCTATTTCATCTTTAATTTGGTCTGATATCATAAGTTATTGTGTAACTATACAATAAGTTTTGGTTTTGTTGAACAATTGAAACGTGGAGTATACGGGAACCACCCCACAAATATCATCACGTAAGGTTCAAAATCAGAAGCTCGTTACCGCGGACAAAAAAGAAAAAGTTTGTATAGGCAGTACCTATAGGCTCTTTTTCTTCTTTTGATCGGCTACACAAAGGGGACGCGTTGGCAATACAAAAATCATATGCAGGGGTATTGCGGAATAGACATATTTATCACATGGCTGGCTGAATGGGCTGGCGATGCGATGGCGTATTTTAGTGTTGCGTTTATTGCGATTTACTGTGGCTGTCGTTGGACTGGTCTCGCCCACCGCTGCCTACGTCTGTACCACACTTTTATAAGGGTGTAGGATGGAGGTTTCAAAGGCGATAGATAGGTTTGTATAGTGGGGCAGTGCGTTTGTTCAATGTGATAATTGGATGACAGTCCATCAAACAACTTTGAGCAATGTGCAACCTAAAAATAGGTGTGTGAAAGATACACAAAACGATCAGACCTACTTACTACACAAGGTGTATAAAAATTGAAGAACTTTCTTCAAGGAACATAGATTTAATTTAGATGGAGAGGCTTGAGTCATTTTATATTGGAGCCCCATTTTATTCATATTTCGATCTATGTTTCTTGGAGAAAGGGAAAGTTGTTCAGTTACATGGATGGATATGTTCACACCCGATATTATTCAATTTACATTACCGACGAAAACATTTTAGTAGTTACTTTAAACTTTTATTGACTTTTTAGAAACTCCAATCAACTGGCATCAACTTCAATATAAGCAAAGTACTTCCAGAAATCAATTGAGAGAATTTAATCAAAGTCGCAATCGTTCCCCGACTTAATTCTGCTCGGACAAACACTCAAGGCGATCCATATTTGCATTTCAATATCGAATACGAACAAAATCGATTCTATTCGAATCTATCGCGTTGCTCTTGATTGCTTTTTACTGCAGAGATAGTGGCTACTGGTTTAGTTTTGCCTGGTAGAAATTGCTACTTCTTCTTCTTAGCGAGTGGATTTTCGAGTCGAACAGTTGCTACTAGATATTACGTTAGTTTGTAAATACTTTTATATATTGTGATATAATAAAAAAAACAGTGTACAAAGATAAAGAGATGGCGCGTCATTTTATGTCTTTGATAATGCTTCGACTTTATTCTTATAGATATTTTTTAAATAGAAAATTGAACATTCTAAAGCAATCGAGGAGAGATAGGTAAATGTAAAAGAATAAAAAAAGTCTGGGCTCCAAGGTTACTTTACTTTGCACGAAAATTAAATGAAAACATAAACATTCTTATAAGTTTTTTATACTGGTTTTACAAATGATATTATAGAAAACACTAGAAGTTATAATAAATAGTTTATTCTGCTGAAGTTGGACACAGACAATCTGTCAAGAGTGGTGGTGATTTAAACGATTACGATTCCAAGTGGAAATCCATTTGTTATCGGGTAAACAAATAGTTAAATCGACTGCTCGGAATCAATTTAACCGGATTGGAATTCGAAGAGTTTAAAATAAGATTGACAGAATTGAATTTAGGAATTGAGAGCATACTTTATCAGAGACTAGAGAATTTGCAGGTAGATCTAATTTGCAAATAAGAGGATTTATTGGGACTAAAAGGGACCTTTGATTTATTATGGCCAAAAAAAGAAAAATGTTCTTTCTGGCAATCGTAGAGGTCATTAAAGTGACAAGGCTTGACCTTCAGAAATATTTTTCACGTAGCGAGCTCAGCATCAAAATGGTGTCTCTACAAGGTGTAACAGAAAGGGTATATGCACCTGAAAGTATGTGAATCTGCCCATGAAACTGAACAACTTTCCCCAAGGTACATAGGTCAAAAAACGAATAAAAAAAACAGTCCTCCCATACAAACTATATCAGCTGATGGCACATTTAATGTGAGAGGTCCATTTTTTTTTCGGTTTTCGAACTATGTTCCTTAGGGAAAGTTGTTAAATTGCATGGGCAGATTCACATCCTTTCGGGTACATATATCCTTTTTGTTACACCCTGTATATCAAATCCTTGTGACACTTTGAGAATTTACTGCTCACTGTCTCATGTTTTATTTTATCGAGTGGGACGTAACGAACGAGTAGGACAGAATATCCTATCAGATTCCTTCTTTTTATTGTGAGACAAATTGCGATGCCAATAAAGCGCGAGACAGACAGATGTCGCAATCACAAGTTATTGCTAAATGCCTTTAGCAATCTTTTGTACAAACGAGCTTTAATAAAAGCACAGAAAGTAAATAGACGAGCTCAATAAAAATATGTTATTTATAAACACGTTCAACATATTTTAGTCAGATTGAAAAAAAAAAACAATAAAGAAGATAACACTTTCATTTTTTATTTGTTTGCAACACAGTGTAAGAAAATATTTTATTTTTCTCATTCTTCTCAAAATGTTTCAAATGCCCCAAGGGAAAAATTATATTCCGTATATATTTGATGTCATTTTTAATCAAATTCTGTATGCAAATGGCATAAAACCAGTTATCGATTTAAATACACCAGATTCATTAACATTTCTGATTAAGAGGGCACATTATGTTTGTCAGTAAGTTATGCAAGTTGATCTGCATATTAGGTAACTATAATAATATATCAACCACATATTATAGACATGTGAACTATCAGACTAAAAAAAACTCACACATTCTCTAATTTAAATAATCGAAAGCAGTAGCACGCAGCAGCAGCATGAATTGTCTTGATTTTGTAGACGTTTGTCATTTCTCCGATTTTTTATTAACCTACTTACTGAAAGCCGACTGATTTATGATTTTTTGAAACAACGGCGTACATTGAAGGGCAATAAATATTACAATCGTGGCTTTGTAGAGCGTTATCCCTGGTTCACTTTCACTTGTACACCTTTCGACGTAACTTACAAAGGACATTGTGCTATATTAACGGCACCGGACTGTACTGAGAACCCACTGAATTATAAACTTCTGAAACAAGGGGTGCTCAAGTTTGGGTAATTTTAAATTATGTTCAATATTTTCTTCTGGAGCGGATTATCGACTGCCATCAACTTTAATCGCTTTGCACACAATTCTACTGGGACCAACAGCTTGTAATAAATTATTAACGGACGCTTCTCTTAAAGTGCCGTTTGCTTAAATGCTGAGCGTAGTATCTAAAAAATAATATATGTATAAATATATTAGATAGATAAATAGTCGACCCGGCGTCAAAAATTTTCGTCAAAGCGACAGTTATGCATAATTAATTTTGCCTGCTATTTAGCGAGCTAAATAAGGGCTCATTCTGGATGGCACTTGCCGAAGCTCAGTAAAAGCTGAGCCCAGAGTTGAGCCTATAAGTTTTATGTTCTACTATTACATTCTCTGTTGACCCTCGGCAGGACGAGCTAATCGTGAAACTGCTGTCCCATACCAGCTGATCGCGTTCTGCACGTTCAGCTTAGCCAGCCCTTAGCCCTCTCTCCCCACTCCTCCATATGCTACTGACTACTGACCTTGGGCAAGGCGGCCAGGCACTGCTGCTTGACGTCCCACACCAGCTGGTCGCGCGGGAACTGCAGGCTCTTCTGCACGTTCAGCTCGGGCACGTGCACGCGCACCAGCAGCCAGCCCTCGGCGCTCTCGCCCGACTCCGACCCTCCCTCCATTACGCTACGCCATCTGGGGACAAAATAGAATAGGGGTTAGGGGCGGTCCCATCAAGTTAGAAACGAGTTTATGAGAAGATAAACAGTGTGTCAAAAATTTCGATCCCACGACCATCTTTTTTAGGCATTTTTGTATGGGAAACCATCTGTTTACAAATGGTTTACGAGTGGTTTGCGTTACCTAATGGTTTACGAGGGGTTAATCATACATGACACGAGTTTAGCTTTAACCATCCCGTTGGCAAGGCAACCATGGTGACATACGTCCATAAATGACTTCTATTGTCATTTTTATTTGGGCCGTATTTAAATTTAAAATCGTTTTTCTGAAAAATACAAAGCACAGACAGAAACTTTGAATGCAGAAATAAAAACAGCAAATTGGAATCTCTAGAACAAACCCAAAAAGTTCAAAGTTTTATAAACATTTTTAGTGACTGTGATCATAGTACCTATGATGTTCAACAATAATGAATGACCTACAATATGTAAACATAAACAAACACGTAAGTAAAGTTTGATATGTTAAATCATGATATACCATAGTAATAAACGAAATATAGGTACAAAATTAGTAACTATTCCTAGGTAGGTACTGAAAGAACTTGCGATAGATTTCATTCACCTGCATCCAAGATTATTTAGCCCTTCTGCAAAAATGCTATTCAAGTTGATACCTATCATCATCTTCCTAGCCTTCCGCAACCCAGAAGGGAAACCAGACCTAATCTTAGATTAGGTTACACAACCTTTGACCTCCTGCCAAGGAGGCCGCGGCCCTATTCACTACACCATTTGGGCTTCCTACATCATCCGGGCTTCTCAAGTTGATACCTACCTATCATATTTTAATATTTATTTGTATGTTTTATTATTATTAGCACGGACTAAAGGATGAAGTGGACATTGCTGCTGCTTTCTGTTTTGGGAAGATGATGTACAAATCCCTATAATACGCTACACCTACGTTTATTTGTCGCGTGTACTGTACCTATGTATTTTAGCTATTCCGCAAACAATGTATTGAAGTTGATTTGATTCCTATGGCAGACGCATATAATGCTGGGAACTAGGAGACGATTTAAAAACTCTGACATCAGAGTTCATCGGGTCACACTTAGACTCGAAGAAGAATATTTTGTATAGGTATAGGACCCAATAATTTGTTTTTAGAAGTTAGAAGTTCCTTCATTTTATGCTGCTTGTGCGTATAGGAACCTAATTAATTGTGATTTAGTTGTTATTCGATTATATTCCTAATATTTGTATCTTGTTCCAGCCTTTAAGAAGATAACAATTAATAACGTTGTTTACAAAAGAAAAGAAAGTATTGATACAGAGGTATTTACAACTAAGTTAATACCTAAGTAACTGCCTTGCCTGTGTGGTGCCGGATTAGAATAGCATCACCCCATCACTTCCTGCGGGTGTCGTAAAAGGCGACTAAAGGATTAATCCAGGGAATGGGCAGCAGCGTTCCCTGTTATACCCGCCTGCCAAGCGTGGTGAGTATGGCATATACCCCCAATTTTGGGGTGGCCTATGTCCAGCAGTGGACTGTTGTGGCTGATGATGATGAACTGCCTCTGCGGTCTGTTGGTCTGAGCATGATATTATCTATTTATTTCTCATTGAGATTCTCCCCAGTTCGGTTAAAGCAATATAGGCTGAAGCCCTTCTTGACAATTAAATAAACCAGACATTTTGCTTTCTTGGCCTAATTACTGATTCTGACTATCTGCCACAGTCGTTACAGATCTTTTGCTCCATGCTTTTTCTAAATGGGCAAAAATGTCATAGAGATATAAATAACTATGTGTACCTATATTCGTAATATTTTTTTCTGAAATTCCTTTTTGTTTTTCAGTGTTTTGAAAAAGAATTCCGTGCTTCGGAGGGCACGTTAAGCCGTCGGTCCTGGTTGCTGTCTTCGATATAGTAGTTGTTACACAAACCATGTGAGAGGCCTATTTAGCTGTGCTATTAGGTGGTTCACAATGCTAACACCAGGATTCATCGGGTCTATCGACTCGAAACCCACATGACAGAAGAAAAGTGTTTTGTATGGTGATGAAATGGTTCTCTCGATTTTATATTTGAAGTGGTTGTTACGTAGAGAAAACAATTTATTATTTATTACACAAATTATACAACATGTTAAGAACAAATTAGTTATTATTTTATAAACCAATAAATAAAGTAATTTGTCAAAATTATAAATCTTGTTTATAAAGGGCAAGGTTGCTCTTCGTCTGATTTTTTGGCTACTGGTGCTTCATTCTGTATATTTTATCCATTGAGTCCTTTGTCTACTTGAATATCTCACACGGTTGTATTTGAGGATTATTTAAAGGATTGGTATTCTTATTGGCAAATTATAAATCAAAATAATACGGAAAATCCTTTGAAACAAACCAAACGGACACACTTGACAGAAAGTAAAATGACACAATGTCACAGGCCATAGATAAAATAACTGCTAGCAGTATAAATCAAAAAAGGATTTACTGTAAAATATTTCATTTTATAACATTAATTTACATAAACTAGTTAACTTTATAAGTAAAAATAATAAAAATAATCGTCATGAATGATCAGAAGTTAGATTAGAGACCTCTTTGAACTTCGTAATGAAACGATAGAAATTAATAATCATAATCAGTCATAATATAGGCGTGATAATATGTATGTATGTATCAGTCATAATAAAATCTTTTTGCTTTTAAAGTTCCTGATACTAAATAAATAGGTAGGTTACCTTAGAGTTTTTATTATGAGCCTGATACTCACTTTTTAATCACAAAAAGATTTTCATCTGAGACTGCAATGAACAAAAAAAATGGTGATCATGAAAGTAGGTCAAATATTTTTTTGAATGATAACTGCTTGAACGATAAAACGCTCAAAGGAGTATCATTAATGTCCTTTTATCATAGCCACAGAATATATAATCAAGGCTTGACCCGATTGGTCGATCATAGGTTTAGGCATGGTTTAGGCAAGGAATCTGGAGGGAACGAAAGTATTAACCAAGTTTTCAAGAAAGTTTAGCAATAAACCATCTGTAAACAGCTAGTCTAAACTGTTGGTGGGCTCCAGCCTTAGTTAGGAAATAGGTATGTAATTTGTTCTCACAAAAAATAATTTAGGTTTGGTTTGTGTGTAAAATATCTAACTGCCCTGACCACTTACAAATGCCTCTTTCCAGTTGTAGACTGTTGTGGCAGATTTAGTAGGTCCACTACCTGATTGGAGATCTGATCAATTTTTCATCAGATGACAGCTACAGAAGTTATGGTGATGATGACGACTAGTCATGGACTTTTACAATTCACTAACATAGGTATAATAAAAAGAAATATAAACATGAACAATCTCTACAAAGACAAAAACATTAATTATCATATTTGCGTGTTGCGTCAGCGCATATCCGGTTGCTGTTCTATGAAGTTCTGATTCCAATTATGAATTCACCGGTGGCGCCAATTTATCGCGCCTTCGCGGAAAAATGGCGGTTATATGACAAGAATGCGTACCTATGCGCCACTTTACCTTATACGCACAGGTAGTATACCTGGAACTGCTTATCTTCCTACAATGTAAAGTAAAATGAGTAAGTAAAAAATTGTGCACAAAAGACAAAAATAATCTTAAATTATGTGCACAAAGGCGGTCTTATCACTGGAAGCGATCTCTTCCAGACAACTTTTAGGTAGAGAAGAGAGTTGTTAATACTGAAGTATAGTAAATATATACTAACAAAAATTAGATTAGTGAAAATAATAAGACTACCTACTATGACCATTTTATGAATAAACTACTAACTTATTTGTCATAGTTAATTAGCTTTCCACCTACTAGGTAACCCACTTGCAATCAACTTTAATCGTTTTAAAACTTATAGGTACTACAATAAAAGTAAATTTATGTTTTAATAATAAACCTTGATATTTACGACATAGGAAGCACTTTATTTTATTGAGACTATCTAATTCAAGTTCTAGGTCTAGATCATATTATAATTTATAACCCTAATAAAATAATCAATTTAGGTTTATTGTTTTAACATTATGAACTAACGTATACTAACCAAAAAGACCTACCATATAGTAGGGTTTATAGGAACTCTAACTCCTTGAGGTCTTTTCAGAAACTTGTCAAACTATAGCGGTGATGATAATAGTTTTTTTTTTAAATATTTGGTCCTTATTTATGAAAACTGACTTTTTTTTTGCTTTAGTCAAAAATTACGTTTAAAAAAGAACCTTGCACCTTTGCAAACACACACTCACATTATGAGCACATTTTGTTTGAGATAAGCTTATCTAAGTGTGTCTTGTTATGCTAACAGTACTTATAAGTTATATTATAGGATACACCTATGCGTTTATACGTATAACTTGGAATACTATTTAATACTACTCTGTATTAATGACAATGGTAAAGGCTGAAAATCAGTGATACCACTATTACTAAGGCCCGTATTTATAATCAGCTCTCAAGAGTGACAGCGAGTTTGAGTTCGTATCAGAAATGTCATTTCAGTATAAAACGACCTGTCAAATCCATACTTAATACTGCTCTCAATCTTGAGATCGCTTTATAAATACGAGCCTTAGAGTAACATGGTAGCCAAATACTGAGACCCTTACCTTTTAGGTACTCTCAAATTGTACTTAACTATTGTAATTGTAATGTGTACTGTTTAACTTGTGAGTAATAAAGATATGTTGAATTTGAATATGTCCAAGAAAATAAGCACCTAAATTCTCTGTTTTTAATCGCTCCTACTCCAGTCCAGCATGGAATGATATTCAGACCTTCAAGTAGCTGTGTTGGCTTTAATAGGCTAAGCACGTTTGACTGACGATAACGTTATCTAAAACTGCCTCGTTGTGTTAGTAGCACTCTACATTGTAAACAAACTACACCTGTGTGTTGGCGCATGAATGAATGAATGAATGTCTTGGGGTTCTAACGTTACTGGCATAGTGTGAATGGCAACCCTTATATTTTTTTTTTTCAAATATCCGGCACATGACTAAACCTTAACTAAACGATTCTACACGCAAAAACCCAAACAAAATTCACTTGGTGATTTTTGTCTAAAACATCCCATTACTGAGGTATTTTTATTACATTTGAAGATTGAGTTTTCGAAGTTCCGATTTCTATTAGTGAGTAGGATTGAATGGTTTAGGTATGATAGGATGCCATCCACGGTATGCCAGGCTCCATACAAAAATGTTATATCCCTTTGGCTGAATTTGGTGGTTTACTGATTTCAGAGATGGCTTGGGTTGGGATTGGAACTTAGGGAGTTGACTATTAGCCAAAGATGGCTTTTAGAGGGCAGTAGTGGTTGATAGTAATTGTGTGTAACAGACCTACAAATTTAGGATTCTTTTTATTTTCGCGACATAACTTGCATTATTCTTTACGTAATTAATTGATATTAGTTCTCGACGAAAAAAACAACATCCTCAGTTACAGTGTATAGGGATAAGACCATTGACCCTATGACGCATGATCAGTCACCCTCGTTACTGGAGCATTTTCTAGATAATTAACCAGACTAATTACAACAAGATATGTTCGAGGTGATGAAATGTTTCCACTGACTAATACTTAATATGTTTCAAATGTGGTATAAATGACCACATTAACCATATCTAAGGAGATAATGTTCTAATTGCTACCTGATATGTTCATATGTAATTAAAAATCTAATGTTGACAAATAGGTATATAGAGTAAATTGGCCGCCATCTTTTTTAAATGTTTTATGAGATACTCTATAATCGATTTGATGATATACCTATTTACTCAATCAAAAGTCTTTATTGGTCAAAATCAATTATAAACATAACAGCAATTTAACAAAATAAAAATTTGTCAATTTCTTAACTCTTAATTTACTCAATTGATTTGAGATATTTGATATCTAATACGCACTAATTGGCTACTTTCCAACTAGTCAAATCAGCAACTTTTTATAAAATGTCAAAAACACTTTTTTGTATGAAAATAGTAAATTATGACGTCACATTTTAGTAAATATTGACTAATCAAATCAATAACTTATATACTTTTAATTCGATTATTAAAATCTAAATGTGCATTTTTTTTTTTATGATGAATGAAATCCACAATATTTTTAGCCATTAGTTTTAAGTATAAACGTTTTGAATTTTTTAAGCTACCCAGTCAAGTACCCAATTATTTACCACGAGACATAATGGTCGTTTTCTGTCACTACTGTATTAGTTACTGATAAACATGTAGGTAATGATCATTCACTGTACCTACTGTAACGATACGCCTTCATGTTTAGGCGCACCGTCACCCCACAAATATAATATTTGTTATAAATAACTTGATTTGATAAAAATTATCTATTCGTAAAATTATAATTCATCAAAAACGATTTGAGACATTTTGAGTTTTGCGCCATTTCAGACGAAATCGCATCTGAGCTCTTATTGGTCAGAAAGTTGTATGAGAAGAGAATCTGCAAAGTAAACAAAAGTTTACATACTTTCAGATTAATAATTAGTTAAATATTGTTCGAAAAATAACGATCATGTTCATAAATTGAAATAAACTTGAATATAGTATTTTGATTATTCAAATATGAACCAATAGCATTCAGAAATAAACTTGCTATTTTGTTAACAATATTGCTTGTTAATCCATTTAATTCAAATATTGACCATTATAAAATACGGTATAAATATTTGTCAAATTATAATAAACATCAAATACCATTATCATCAAATTGAAACAAAAATAGTGTAAATCAAATGACTGACAAGTTCATTCATCACTGTCTGAAAGGATTACAGTACCTCTCCGTGTTTATGGTGTATTGAGAGTGGCGAAAAAAGGAACTAACTAGACCGTCGAGATCATACAATATAAAACTCCTTGTTCCATGTAAATACATAGAATCGCAATACAAAATGACCCTAAGATGAAAACTCATTGTATTACGTGGAAGGTCTATGGTTGTTGATATCATATATTTGATATTTTCTCCGACATGCAGCGCCACACTAAAATTCATAGTATGGAGCTGGCACATTCTATGTTTTTCAATCACTCCTCGTCCAAAATGGAAGTAGTTTCACGGAACTGTTGCGGAATTTGATCAAATTTCTGATTAAATAAATAGTGGGAAGAAAAAAATAATCAATTTAATAATTTTCGACTTAATTTCTCATGTATTTTACGTAAAATCCTTAATTTTGTAATAAATGGGAAAAGCGCCATCTGTTCTCAAATTAGAATACTTTTAGGGCTAGCCTCCTAGGCTAACTTCAGGTTCGAATCCGGGAGCCAATGCTATTGATTCGTGGAGGGTAAATTTGGAAAAATCTTGGCTGAGATTGTTGCCGTCCCTTTTTGTTTTCTTATGAGCGACAGTGACAGGTGTGAAATTCTATTGGTTAAATCATGATTTTTGTAACTACGAATTGCTACCATTGGTTGTTACTCGACGAAATATAAAAGTCTTGATTCATTACGATTTTCAAGTATTCCGTGGTAATCGTAATTTTGTCGGTTTACACAGACGCTTCCTTGGAAAAACATGCGGTTGTTCACTTTTGGGAAAGGCGCCGGCGGCGACGGTCGCAACTTTGAAGAGGTTCTTGGTTCCAGGGAAGGCGACGGGTGCTGGTGGTGCCATGGCGTCTGCAGCTATTTATCTGGTCAGATCTTTCCTTATATTTCGTAGATACAGAATATAACAGTGCAATATAAAGTTTTGTAATCGCGGAACGTAAGAAAAAGCGTATGAGTATTGAGTGTCGGTACTAAGCCGTGTCTGCCATATTTGTTTCCTAATCATTGTAACTACGTAAATGAAATTCACATTTTTCACAAGTTTGAATCTAGTAGTATGCTGTTTAAGATCTGTGATATTCTGGTTCTACATATTGTCATGTGTTTTAGCTTATCTCCGTGTACATTCTACATTTTTACTTCGGATTGTGAGTTCTACCTACGATAATTTTATGTGTACTTTTTCAGGAATTTTCCATACATTTTATTCTATTGTATCTGTGTGAAGCTGTGATTTAAGTGTACCTATTTTTAAGAAATTATATTTTGATTGAACGATTATAAAAGTACGGAACTGTAGGTAGTTAAAACCACGACGTGCGGGTCGGAACAGTAGGTAGTACGTTGCGCGCTTTGCCTCGTAGGTGCATTTGGTTAGAGCCTTCGGTACTCATAGTGCGTGGGCTAGATCGTTGGTTCGATTTCGTTTAAATTATTTACAGTTTCTTCCGCGGGATAGTTCTTGTTAGGTCACGGGACTACGATAAAGGTGTTGGTTATTTTGCAAAGTAAGATTGTTTCAGGTTTCTGTGCGTCAGAGGGTACGTTTTGGTATGACGTTATTTCAGTAGGTTAGTGTAATTTTGTATGTCTACCTAGTAGAAAGTACCTACGCATTAATATTTCACAGGCGTGCCACGTCATGGAAGCGAAAAGTTGACCTACATTCAATCTAGTATGTAAAATGTAAGTTCGTAAATTTGTAAGAAATGTAGACGCACTTATTCCTCCATAGCAAATTCGGTGGTGTAGTAGCACGACATGTCGATATCCAGAAATTATTTATCTTGTTGCGGAACTTTTGTACTACTTTTAAGCTAGTTCGAGTCAGACGTGAGAAGCGGTCACCCATCCATTTTAAATCGTACAATTTTTATTAGTAAGAAATAGTTTCAAAAATAGTTCGAATTTGTTGACACATTGTTCTTAGATTTATCCTGCAGATATTTGAGGCGTGATTTTAGATTATTGTTAATTTGTTAGTAGTGTAGCCAGATTGTTTAGGATATTGATATCAGAATTAGGTGTACCTACCGGGAATTCGACGGATCCTCAATATAGGTGGACATTCCGGGCATGCGATGGATCTTCAAGAATATTAGGTGTACCTACCGGGAATTCGAAGCTTCAATAATATTAGGTGGACATTCCGGGAATTTGGCGGACCTTCGAGAATCTTGAAAGGAAACTAGTACTGATAGGAACGGATATTATTATTTTAGATTATTTAGGTACCTACTGCAGTTCCGGTTTGATTCAGAGACGTCGATGTTCCAACCAGAAGGGTGACAATTACAGTTTTGAAAAGGTAATATCTACTTTTATTCAGTATTTTATGTTCTACTACATATTTTGACTACAACTAAATATTATTCAAAATTCAGAAATGCAAAGATTAATAATCTTTTGATACATCTTCTTATAGCTAATTCAGGAAATACTTAATTCCATTTTATGAATATTTTCTCATCAGCAATTTTACTAATGACATTCTAGTAATAGTTATCTAACTAACATTTTTAAAGGATTTAGAATGAATGTCATATTTAGATTCAAGGCCATACTCAAATGCCAAGCAGTGGAAATTTTAAGCATTTAGTGAGTTACATTTCCGTAACTTTTATTCGTATAAAGTTTTTTATTGTTTTGATATAATTTAACCAAATGTTTATTACCAGCCTTTTACGTTTTATATGGAGTTGCATAGAAAAGTTGCAATGTCAAAAGTAATAAATAAAGAAGTTACTTTTATGAAAGTGATGTTGGATTTGAGCTTACTAGGCCAAGCTAAGACAAAGCCTTAATAGATTTCTCTAAATGAAGAATGGGAAACTATTCAAGTACAGTTCGATTCACCATTTCTTATTACTTAGTTCAAAGAAACTAGGTTTGACAATTTTAAAATACAAAATTGATGTTACTTTTTAGTAGAAGGTTGAAAATAAATAATTACCTTTAACTTAAAGTAAATTCTACAATAGTTTCAAATATGTTTTGCTTGCAGTAAATTCTCTTCATATTTTCATTTTCTTTTATTTTGAAATAGATTCTTTCTGACTTTGTAATGGAAGATTAATGTTTTTTGTTTTCAAATATAATATTTTCATAGATTCACAATTCTAGTAAACAAGTAAATCTAGATTTCGTGAATTCATTTGTTCCATTAAACTCAGTAAATGTAAATTCAAAAGAAATCCTGATATTAAAATCACAGTAAAACTAACGTTACCACATCATTAAATACAATAATGAAATACATTATTCTCAAATTAAGTTTATGAATATTGAAAAGGTTTTCATTTGGAATACCTTAACCATACACTAGGTTCAGGAACAAACCTAGATTTGATGGAAATACCCTCTTGTCCTTTTGTATACTTAGTAAAGTAAGACTAGACTGACTGACAAAAATATTGCATTTAGACTTGAATTAAAGATACTTCCTCTCATATCAGGATTAAATATATTGGAGGAGCTCTGTCCAGAGTCTGGCTGACGAGGAGCACTGCACGGTGGCGGGAAAGGGCGGTGCCCCGGCTTTACCAAAAACACAAAAATGCTGTTATAGTTTTATCTTGTTTGAAGCAGCAAATTTCTTACAATATATTTGAATGCTAAGATTATTAGTCTTCCTCACCTTCTGAAATCTTTATTGTTGAACGTTTACTAAGTATTAGATTTATTTTTATTCTATTCATCTTCATCATCACTTTCGTAAGTTTAGTATTTTCTATTCTATTTAACTATCATTAGGCAATGTAGGTTATACCATTCGAGTCATTAAAGTTCAGGGGTTACAACAGCGGTTCGCAACTTTAGGTCCTATTATACTACTAGACGTTCATTTGGCCAAATACTAATCTCACTGAAACCAATTCTGTTACTTTAAATTCTTTCTTTTCCTCTATTTACAGTGTCTTCAGCCTTGTCCATGTCCAGCCTTCTGGGAATCGTGTCTGATGGATCCGTGCTCTATCTACGATTAGTGTTGCGTTTTAGTGTAGTTAATAATAATTTCCTTGAAGTGATTTACTTGCAACTGAAGAATTTTAATTAAAGTTTTCGTATCTTAAAATTTCATCTTTACATTTACAAAAAATCGTCCTTTAAATTTTCAATACTTAACTATTCTTAATTTCTTTTACTTCTCTTTTCTTAATCAGGGTTAAAAAAAAATAGGGCTAGGTAGGGTAATGTTACAAATCGGTTTGCGTGACCAGGATAATATCGTTTTTCGTGTTACTACGGACTTAAATATTTTGAAACTATGATTTTTGTGTCATTTTATACATATTTCTAATGTTCCTATTACAGTTAACTACATTAACTATCATTTTGACGTTAGATAAGAGAGTATAGGCTTACAGCACGTTTATTTTGATTTTGCGTTACTAGGATTACGATTTTATTTAGACGTAGAGCACGGATCTTCCCAGTTGCCTTTTTTTTCTTTCAGTTCTAGTATCAGACTTTTGACTTGGTGCGGAATTGGTTTCACTTTTACTTTTACGTGGTTATTTTTCTAACCACAAATTGTTGTTCGTGAAAACGGAGTGACAAGAATGGTATTTTAGCGTATTAGGTGTTATGAATTTTATGTTTTTATTTATATTTTTCCAGGGTTGTAGACTTTTCATGCGGTTTGTTTAAATTTACTAATTAACCTGTTTACATTACCTTAATAATCATGATTTTATTGTTTTACACTGCCATTTATATCAACATAACAATACATTTTGAAGATTACCTCCACGCAATATGTCTAATAAATTGGGGGTCGTTAGTAAACTTTGGGGGTCGTAAGTAGATTATGGGGGTCGTTAAGTTTTAAAAATAAATTCAAGTCTCAACACACTTTCATGAAAATAAGTTAGTGTTCTGAAATGTGTAACTTTAAAACAGTAACCTTCTACTTTAATAAACAAAACGATGTCAAGCCTAGATTTTTTAGAACATTCTTAATTCTTTTGAATATTTTAAGATATCATTTAAGATAGTTGAGTAGCGAAAGTACACAAACGCGATGTTTCCATTTGAAATTTAATCTTATACATCTATTTATTTCAACAACATCATGCTTCTCATGGTTATTGTATGTTCAAATAAGAAATTTAGTGTTGCTTATATCAAAATTAGGCTACATTTTAAATTTTTACAAGGCAACAAACAAATAAGTCCATTCAGTAACGTAAAATTACAATTAGTTTTTCTGATTCGTTAGTAGATAACATTTAATCAAAGCAATTGTTTTGTTTCCGGTTGTTATGCTTAATTTTGGGTTTCCTTTTGCCAATATTTAAAACTTATGAGTTATTTCTAGTTTCTGTTGCAAATACTTACAATTAATTAGTTATTTTGTTTATTTGCCATTTTATTATTTTGATTCTAAATTGATAAAACGTATATTTACATTCTATGCAACTTCGATAATTTAGCTAAATATTTATATTTCATTCTTTCATGACGCGATTAATTTATCTAAGGTTATTTGAATTGGCTTAAATCAAATAAATTTCTGATTAGGTTAGTTTCAGTGCAAATAAAAACAACCAAAATTAACAAATCATTTGGTTGTAGTAGTAGTACATGTATAATTTATTAAGCTTTGCATTCATTAAAAAAAAAAAAAAAATGTTAACATTTTCTTTAATTTTATAGATTTTTTGAGTCATCCAATTATTTTCTTAGACAATTTGTAGCAGGTTTGGCAGAGCTCATTCGTAAACGTACGATGAGATTTTCTGGAGCTGGTTTATTTCTTCTATGTCTTTCTGTGTCGAGTTTCAGATAATTGAGTGTTAGAGTTCGTGTTGTTTAGGACATATTTTTTATTTTGAAGCGATTTCAGGAAAAATACATCATTGTTTATAGAAGAATTTATCGGTTTTGAATTTCCAGGATTTTAACATTTTAACTATTTTATTTGTGTACCAATTTTAATAAACAAATTATTTTCAGATTTCATCATAACCAAACATAATTATTACTCATGTTTGAATTTAAGTAATGGGTTTAGAAGGTTTAGTTTTTAAGGCATTTTGCGCGTAATTAATTTGATAACAGTTTTTCTCTACATAAAGTACAGCGTAAAATTTTGTGCAAAACATAACAAGCGATTGCGTAATATCTTGACATCCTAAAATCCTTAAAAAAAAAAAACCAGACATTTTAGTGAAACTGCATTTTACAGAGGACACTTGAAAAGCGAGCAAATCGACGGTGATACAAAACGAAAATTAAATCAATATGTTACGTGAGCGAGGCGAACGCGACGTAGTAAAGCTAAACCATTAACATGACGCGAGCGAAGCGAGCGCGACACTACTCGAAAACTTCTTCTTCTGTCGTATGGGTATCAAGTCGATCGAACCGATGAACCCTGGTGTCAGAGTTTTAAACCGCCTTATAGCACAGTAAATAAACCTCTGACATGGTTTGTGTTACGACCACTATCAATGACAGCGACCGGGACCGACGGCTTAACGTGCCCTCCGAAGCACGGAATCCTTTTATTTTTCGGACAATCAGGTGATTCAGCCTGTAATGTCTTAACCAAACTAGAAACAACAACACAAAGTCATTTTCCCCTTGAGAATCGAACCGAGGAATTCCGGATCGAGATTCCATGGCTCAGACCACTAGACCACGGAAGCAGTTACTAGACCACGGAAGCAGTTAGTAGACCACTGAAACGGTTATATCTTGACATTAGCGTAATACAAGCGTAAGCGTAATAGTAGTTAGAAAAAGAAAAAATATTTGGGCAAGAGTGCTGGGGTCTCATGGTTCGGAGCGGGTTAATCTGTTTTGGGTTTCTCCAAACCCTCAGGATTTCTCTACATTCCTTTGTCTTGGGCGCCACACTGCTTGCTACAAACGTGTTTGTCCTTAGTTCATAAGTACTAACTTAGTTTTAAAATAATACCTAGCATAAGTGCAATAGCGTAAAAGATACGTTGCTTTATTCAATAATTTTCATGATAAGTTTATTATTTTAGAAAGAGCAAAAGTTGTGGCGTAAATATTTTCATATTCCTTTATTTTAGAAAAGGCAACGTTTTAATAGCGATTGGCGTAATTTCTGTGTTATATGTTTAATTTCACTAACCCTAAGTGTTTTAGTTGATAAGTTTTGGAGTTATCATTTGCGAATTTTAAAGTACGTATTGTGATTTGGGAACAGATGGTTATTTCCAATAAGAATGCAAAAGAAAAAAAACACAATTTATCACATGCATTTCAATAATTCTAAATTTGTTTATCAGTGGTCAAGTAGAGGTGGCTGTGATGTTTATTTGAGTGGCGCAGATCAGAGTAAGGTGGCCAATAAAAGGGGATTGAAAGAATGATGAATGTATTATTATAATTTATGTATTATTATTATTTATGTTTATTAAATATTTATTTTATTAATAAGTTTGAAAGGAGATGTAAGCAGGGCTCTGGTAAATATCATAGCTTACCTACTTTGACTACAAGTTATTGTGTGTCCTTCTAAAAACTACACCACACACAACAACGAAATTTATATGAAAACTAGAAGCTAGGTTTAGGACAGCAGTCATTTCTGTGTTTAACAGGTGTTTCATATATTTTTCTACTCACACGCAGTTCTCAGGCTGATGCTATGAGGCTAATGCTTTTCCCCACACTTACATCAAGCTAAGGTGTTAACGAAATAACTTAGAATTGGGATTTGAAGAGATTACCTTGATCAATATGCCCGGCAAGATATCAAGCATATAGGGTATCTGCATTGTGTAATGTAGGGGTATCATCTTATCTAACGATCACCATTCCAATGCAGAATAAAGACGAGTATTGATGTGGATTGTATAAGTACTACTCTTCTAGTACGTTGAGGCTTAGCACAACCTCAGCGCCCTGCACACGGTGTGATTTAATCCTGCGCAATACATTGTTGTTCATTAACTTGAGGTAATCAAAGATTTCAGATTTCAAATTGGAGTCATGGCTGTTAACATTTTTAGTCACATTACACACACACACAACACAAATTCACTTTTGGAAGGATGTGCAATAAATTCTTTTTATAAAATTGAGGAAATAGTAAATATATTCATAGTGTAATTTAAATGATACTTCCCATTATTTATTTAAGCTTGACTATTAAAAAGATGCTATGAAATTGTCGGTTAAAAGTGTAAGGGTTGAACTTGGGGATTCTGTGATATATATTGCGATTTAACAATCAATAAAATTCGTATTTCATACAAATGGAACCAGGAACTTTTGTGATAAATACTTTCAGCGTAACAGTTTGGTAATTTGCGGAATTTTTGCATTTCATAATTGATTTAAGATGAGGAAAATTGTCGATTTTGAATAAAAATAACGAACATTTTATATCCTGACAAAAGTTCTGTTAACTTGTCTATGCAGAATGTATGGGACGTTTGTGGAATGATCATAAGAGGTTGTATTGTGATGATTATGAAAGATAAGCTAAGGCGAATCTCTGTCTTTGAAATCAAAGATTAGACTTAAGCCAGAGAGAAGAGCATAGATAAATAATGGAATCAGAGTCTAGGATACTTTTCATTGACATTTTAACCATGACACACTACACGGTACATAATGAGGTTTTATGAAATTTGGTGTTAGGGGTAAATTCAATGACTAGAATCATACAATGTTTTGATTCAGTTATATAACATTAACAGGTTTTATCTGTATTTCATAATTCGCTCCAACTAATAGGCACACTGCAAACAAGACTGTTCCTTTGCTTGACTTTGTATTTTGTCCGAATAATCATCAAAATAAGTTGATTATTCGTCTGATGAGTTAGAGTTTTGGTAGGTACAGTTTTGTTTGTTACATTCTCCAAAAGGTTAGTAATTTTTATTTTGGGTTGATATTTTTGAGTAGAACCTTTTGTCAGTTGGATTTAAATGACTGGAACTATCAAATGCAACACTTTCATTCTTTGACCAGGGTCATTCGTATATTGGTTCAATTTCAATACATGGTTGGACTGAACAGATGAGATCACAGGGTCGACTGGCCTTCCGGTTCCTCGGCAGAGACTTGTTGCCCTTGGGAAGGAGATTTTTATTCATGACTAAATGTTTAAAGCTTGGGGATTCAATCCATGTAACTATTTGCTGACCTTTTGGTTTAAAATACACACCACACAAAATACATTCTGGGAAAAGTGTCAATGAAAATTTTTTCTAACTGATTATATTTGTGGATCTCAATTTTGAGTCAAGAGAATTTTCCTCCGTTGAAGTTTAAGTCAACTCCAGTAAATTGGGGGTCGGATGTAACGATACGCCTTCATGTTTAGGCGCACCGTCACCCCACAAATATAATATTTGTTATAAATAACTTGATTTGATAAAAATTATCTATTCGTAAAATTATAATTCATCAAAAACGATTTGAGACATTTTGAGTTTTGCGCCATTTCAGACGAAATCGCATCTGAGCTCTTATTGGTCAGAAAGTTGTATGAGAAGAGAATCTGCAAAGTAAACAAAAGTTTACATACTTTCAGATTAATAATTAGTTAAATATTGTTCGAAAAATAACGATCATGTTCATAAATTGAAATAAACTTGAATATAGTATTTTGATTATTCAAATATGAACCAATAGCATTCAGAAATAAACTTGCTATTTTGTTAACAATATTGCTTGTTAATCCATTTAATTCAAATATTGACCATTATAAAATACGGTATAAATATTTGTCAAATTATAATAAACATCAAATACCATTATCATCAAATTGAAACAAAAATAGTGTAAATCAAATGACTGACAAGTTCATTCATCACTGTCTGAAAGGATTACAGTACCTCTCCGTGTTTATGGTGTATTGAGAGTGGCGAAAAAAGGAACTAACTAGACCGTCGAGATCATACAATATAAAACTCCTTGTTCCATGTAAATACATAGAATCGCAATACAAAATGACCCTAAGATGAAAACTCATTGTATTACGTGGAAGGTCTATGGTTGTTGATATCATATATTTGATATTTTCTCCGACATGCAGCGCCACACTAAAATTCATAGTATGGAGCTGGCACATTCTATGTTTTTCAATCACTCCTCGTCCAAAATGGAAGTAGTTTCACGGAACTGTTGCGGAATTTGATCAAATTTCTGATTAAATAAATAGTGGGAAGAAAAAAATAATCAATTTAATAATTTTCGACTTAATTTCTCATGTATTTTACGTAAAATCCTTAATTTTGTAATAAATGGGAAAAGCGCCATCTGTTCTCAAATTAGAATACTTTTAGGGCTAGCCTCCTAGGCTAACTTCAGGTTCGAATCCGGGAGCCAATGCTATTGATTCGTGGAGGGTAAATTTGGAAAAATCTTGGCTGAGATTGTTGCCGTCCCTTTTTGTTTTCTTATGAGCGACAGTGACAGGTGTGAAATTCTATTGGTTAAATCATGATTTTTGTAACTACGAATTGCTACCATTGGTTGTTACTCGACGAAATATAAAAGTCTTGATTCATTACGATTTTCAAGTATTCCGTGGTAATCGTAATTTTGTCGGTTTACACAGACGCTTCCTTGGAAAAACATGCGGTTGTTCACTTTTGGGAAAGGCGCCGGCGGCGACGGTCGCAACTTTGAAGAGGTTCTTGGTTCCAGGGAAGGCGACGGGTGCTGGTGGTGCCATGGCGTCTGCAGCTATTTATCTGGTCAGATCTTTCCTTATATTTCGTAGATACAGAATATAACAGTGCAATATAAAGTTTTGTAATCGCGGAACGTAAGAAAAAGCGTATGAGTATTGAGTGTCGGTACTAAGCCGTGTCTGCCATATTTGTTTCCTAATCATTGTAACTACGTAAATGAAATTCACATTTTTCACAAGTTTGAATCTAGTAGTATGCTGTTTAAGATCTGTGATATTCTGGTTCTACATATTGTCATGTGTTTTAGCTTATCTCCGTGTACATTCTACATTTTTACTTCGGATTGTGAGTTCTACCTACGATAATTTTATGTGTACTTTTTCAGGAATTTTCCATACATTTTATTCTATTGTATCTGTGTGAAGCTGTGATTTAAGTGTACCTATTTTTAAGAAATTATATTTTGATTGAACGATTATAAAAGTACGGAACTGTAGGTAGTTAAAACCACGACGTGCGGGTCGGAACAGTAGGTAGTACGTTGCGCGCTTTGCCTCGTAGGTGCATTTGGTTAGAGCCTTCGGTACTCATAGTGCGTGGGCTAGATCGTTGGTTCGATTTCGTTTAAATTATTTACAGTTTCTTCCGCGGGATAGTTCTTGTTAGGTCACGGGACTACGATAAAGGTGTTGGTTATTTTGCAAAGTAAGATTGTTTCAGGTTTCTGTGCGTCAGAGGGTACGTTTTGGTATGACGTTATTTCAGTAGGTTAGTGTAATTTTGTATGTCTACCTAGTAGAAAGTACCTACGCATTAATATTTCACAGGCGTGCCACGTCATGGAAGCGAAAAGTTGACCTACATTCAATCTAGTATGTAAAATGTAAGTTCGTAAATTTGTAAGAAATGTAGACGCACTTATTCCTCCATAGCAAATTCGGTGGTGTAGTAGCACGACATGTCGATATCCAGAAATTATTTATCTTGTTGCGGAACTTTTGTACTACTTTTAAGCTAGTTCGAGTCAGACGTGAGAAGCGGTCACCCATCCATTTTAAATCGTACAATTTTTATTAGTAAGAAATAGTTTCAAAAATAGTTCGAATTTGTTGACACATTGTTCTTAGATTTATCCTGCAGATATTTGAGGCGTGATTTTAGATTATTGTTAATTTGTTAGTAGTGTAGCCAGATTGTTTAGGATATTGATATCAGAATTAGGTGTACCTACCGGGAATTCGACGGATCCTCAATATAGGTGGACATTCCGGGCATGCGATGGATCTTCAAGAATATTAGGTGTACCTACCGGGAATTCGAAGCTTCAATAATATTAGGTGGACATTCCGGGAATTTGGCGGACCTTCGAGAATCTTGAAAGGAAACTAGTACTGATAGGAACGGATATTATTATTTTAGATTATTTAGGTACCTACTGCAGTTCCGGTTTGATTCAGAGACGTCGATGTTCCAACCAGAAGGGTGACAATTACAGTTTTGAAAAGGTAATATCTACTTTTATTCAGTATTTTATGTTCTACTACATATTTTGACTACAACTAAATATTATTCAAAATTCAGAAATGCAAAGATTAATAATCTTTTGATACATCTTCTTATAGCTAATTCAGGAAATACTTAATTCCATTTTATGAATATTTTCTCATCAGCAATTTTACTAATGACATTCTAGTAATAGTTATCTAACTAACATTTTTAAAGGATTTAGAATGAATGTCATATTTAGATTCAAGGCCATACTCAAATGCCAAGCAGTGGAAATTTTAAGCATTTAGTGAGTTACATTTCCGTAACTTTTATTCGTATAAAGTTTTTTATTGTTTTGATATAATTTAACCAAATGTTTATTACCAGCCTTTTACGTTTTATATGGAGTTGCATAGAAAAGTTGCAATGTCAAAAGTAATAAATAAAGAAGTTACTTTTATGAAAGTGATGTTGGATTTGAGCTTACTAGGCCAAGCTAAGACAAAGCCTTAATAGATTTCTCTAAATGAAGAATGGGAAACTATTCAAGTACAGTTCGATTCACCATTTCTTATTACTTAGTTCAAAGAAACTAGGTTTGACAATTTTAAAATACAAAATTGATGTTACTTTTTAGTAGAAGGTTGAAAATAAATAATTACCTTTAACTTAAAGTAAATTCTACAATAGTTTCAAATATGTTTTGCTTGCAGTAAATTCTCTTCATATTTTCATTTTCTTTTATTTTGAAATAGATTCTTTCTGACTTTGTAATGGAAGATTAATGTTTTTTGTTTTCAAATATAATATTTTCATAGATTCACAATTCTAGTAAACAAGTAAATCTAGATTTCGTGAATTCATTTGTTCCATTAAACTCAGTAAATGTAAATTCAAAAGAAATCCTGATATTAAAATCACAGTAAAACTAACGTTACCACATCATTAAATACAATAATGAAATACATTATTCTCAAATTAAGTTTATGAATATTGAAAAGGTTTTCATTTGGAATACCTTAACCATACACTAGGTTCAGGAACAAACCTAGATTTGATGGAAATACCCTCTTGTCCTTTTGTATACTTAGTAAAGTAAGACTAGACTGACTGACAAAAATATTGCATTTAGACTTGAATTAAAGATACTTCCTCTCATATCAGGATTAAATATATTGGAGGAGCTCTGTCCAGAGTCTGGCTGACGAGGAGCACTGCACGGTGGCGGGAAAGGGCGGTGCCCCGGCTTTACCAAAAACACAAAAATGCTGTTATAGTTTTATCTTGTTTGAAGCAGCAAATTTCTTACAATATATTTGAATGCTAAGATTATTAGTCTTCCTCACCTTCTGAAATCTTTATTGTTGAACGTTTACTAAGTATTAGATTTATTTTTATTCTATTCATCTTCATCATCACTTTCGTAAGTTTAGTATTTTCTATTCTATTTAACTATCATTAGGCAATGTAGGTTATACCATTCGAGTCATTAAAGTTCAGGGGTTACAACAGCGGTTCGCAACTTTAGGTCCTATTATACTACTAGACGTTCATTTGGCCAAATACTAATCTCACTGAAACCAATTCTGTTACTTTAAATTCTTTCTTTTCCTCTATTTACAGTGT